>SMSR01016190.1:250599-272962 GCA_019453355.1 Ceratina japonica | reverse complement strand
AGGTAATTACTTCAAAAGAATTTCATTTAACCTGGTCGGAAATTTGTCTCTAAAACGGATTTTAAGTAGATATTTTCCCGTTCCCGAGGGTCGATGAATACCCGTGATTATTCTTTCAATATTCCATACCGTGAATTAAAACGATTCGGAGGGTGCGTTTGCACGAAAGTTTACCGAGCTTCTGCGAGGATAAGCGATAAAATGATCTGACGGTCGCGGTTGACGACTTTCCGGTGCGGCGTACGTACATTGCCAAGGTGTTCCGCGTTACTATAGTTCCCCTAATTGTGCCGGTAGGTCGGCGACCCGACGACGGCGGCGTACAAGTCCGCGTGCACGAATCAGATTAGATCGTAAGCACCTGGGCTGCGGGATGGTGCCGCCGCCGGGTTGGCCGAGATTGCGGGGGAATTTCAGGTGGTAAAGGCGGAAACTCGCGGGAACCGTGAGCTTCGGGAGCCTCAGACCCGTTATGCATGTATGTATAATCCGTGTTGCGCTATTTGCCTTGGTAATCCCTCCGCCCGGTCGATACTCGCCATTTTTCTTTCGACTGAATGAATAAATTCGCATTATTCCGCCGGGGCCTCTGCCATTCACCGTTGTATACATAATAGAATCCTCGGGTCGGTCGCAACGCTTTTGCAGAGACGAACGTCGCCTCCCTTTGATTCCGATTAATGGACTCCGATCGCGTCGGCAGATTCGCGATCCGAGGCGTCGAAACGCGAATCGATGATCGTGCAAATTATTCGTGGATTACACGAGTTCGGGTCGTGTTCGGAAAAGGGGAATTTACCGCCCCGGTCTGGAACGTTTTACGTCGGGTCACGGTCGATGGCTTAAGGGAGTCGATGTTGAACAGACGACGGACAGTCCCTGTTTCAAGAAGGAACACGGAGAAGTCGCAATAAAACCCTTGGGGGAGGTTCGCCAGAGCGTATCGTGCGAGCTAGAGGGCCGCGACGGCACCGAGGGAGAAGNGCAAATTATTCGTGGATTACACGAGTTCGGGTCGTGTTCGGAAAAGGGGAGTTTACCGCCCCGGTCTGGAACGTTTTACGTCGGGCCACGGTCGATGGCTTAAGGGAGTCGATGTTGAACAGACGACGGACAGTCCCTGTTTCAAGAAGGAACACAGAGAAGTCGCAATAAAACCCTTGGGGGAGGTTCGCCAGAGCGTATCGTGCGAGCTAGAGGGCCGCGACGGCACCGAGGGAGAACCTAAAAAGTTTGGGACTCCCCAAATTGTTTGCGTCGCCCATCTATCTTCGTACCGTTTAACGACCCCGAACGAACGACCCGAATCGCCAAAAATTCGTTTCGTTATCATTACGAAATGATCGTGCGTCGACTTCGCCGGCTCTTAATTTAAATGAATTCCGAGGGACGATTCAGAGACGCTGAAAGAGATCGCGAGAGACGATAATAAGAAACTCCGGCGTCCATTTGGCTACGAGCCGATCCAGATGAGAAAAATCATAGCAGTTAACAATGAAGCTGGCGAAAAATAAGATGCGAATTTCTTTAGAAAAAGTGGGGCCTATTTCTCATCCGTGACACTCGGGCGCGATCGTGCCAACGTTTCTTTATCGAAATACGCTTTTTACGAGTCCGATAAAGCTCGCCGCCGGAATTTCATTGACGCCTACGAATTTCTTATAACGAAGTCATTGGCCAATAAATCATCTCTCCCCGAGTCACTCGATCAAACTCCCCTCCGCCGTTTGCATAATTCTACGGTTTTCCCTGGTTCCCGAGTTATACGAGCGCGCATCACCTCTGCTCTCTTTCCCTGCTCTATCCCGTCCCGGATCTAAACTCGGCCGTTTCGCCGAAATACGGAAAGTCCATAACCGATAAACGATGAACACGGCCGAAACGGGCGACCGTTTTCGAAGCCTGTCCCGCAGAGAATAGGTCGGCCGTCGCACGACGCGGAGATCCCCTTTAAGAGGCCCTTAGGGGAAAGTATAGCACGGCCGCGGCTTTAACTTGGCAACGGGCAAGTCGCTGACTTGTTGAGTGGCTTGTGTCAACGTGACCGGGTCACAAAACGGACCGATATTTGCGACACGCGACCCGCGATAAACCCCCACGTGGTAATTAACGATACCGAGCCCGACGTTAAACCCTCCGACGTTTCCGCGTTCTTCCGCTGCCACCCCATTTCCATTATTGCTACGCACGTACGCGCCATTCGCATTAATTAGTATCTGAATTATTGCATCCGTCATTATTAATCATTATTAATCATTATTAATCATCCTGTTGATGACGTTTACGGATTGCGACGGTAATGGTTCGACGGAATGAAATACGTATGGAAATTCTCGCGAATATTTTTGCACGACCGACTGATCAACGTTAGGGGAAATGACGGTATGTGTCTTCGACTGGTACTAATCTTAGGTTAATAGGATCGGGACGGCGCGTCGTCGGTCATGCACTTTGCGTTAAATCCGATAAGCGCGTTACACTGTTTAGAGGGTAAAGCAAATGTTGCTGCAGCAAGCGGTCTTTGCTTGTCCGCTTTGCCTCCAAGTTTCTCTGTACCCTCTGCACTCGACCGCGACCGGTCGCACGTGTCACCGGCGATGACACGGCCGATAGGTCGTACCGATCGCGTGTACACTGGCCCCCAGATGCGTCGACTGGTCCAATCGTTCGCCGGTCGTTTCGAACGATGTCTCACCGCTGTGTACGAGCAAAAAAGCGAAAATTGGGTTCCCGGTTGGCTTTTCGAGGGAAGACGTAAAACTCCGGCGGAGTGCGATCGGTTCGTATTAATTCTCCGAGAATAATTCAAAGGCGACGGCTGCTCTTTACGGTGTCCATCGACGAGCGTACATAAAATTTTATTCCCGAAGCGCGCATAATGCGCCCGAGTTTATAGCGGCGAACAAATGCAGCCGCCATTCGCGGTTCTCTTTCAACCTATTTATGCAACGGAATTTAAGAGCCGCGATAACCGGCATAATTATTGTCCAGTGTTAACTGGCGATATGATATCATTGTGGGAGCTCAATAATTATTATACTCGACGTTAATGCACGCCCGTAACGTTCTGTCTAATTAGAATTTACAAGTGCGCCGTATTCTTCGCTGGCCGTAAACATCGTAATTGCAGATATAATTTTTTATCGCGCGCTAATTTATACGGGGGCGTAATCGGTTCCGAGTTATTTTATTATAAGTTTGAAACAGCGCTTTCGGATGAAGTTTTAAACTGTGTTAATGGGCTATCGGAGGCAAATGAATTCGGAATCGCGTGATAACTATCCCAGATTCGAGCGGAATAAAATTACGTTGAAACGGGGATAGCACACGGTTAGGTGTGATTCCTCGAGCCCACCTCTTTGCCGGTGCAATAAAGAGGAGATCGATATTCCGGGGGCCGCGTACACACGGGCGAGGAATCGCCGCCCTCCTCCGCCCCCTGACACTTGTACAAGGGAGCGTATCTCTTCCGACCAGGCAGCCAGTCGTCGAGGCTTGAAAGTTTCGGCCACGCGTGGGCGAGGACGCTCGAATTCGGGCTCTCGCATCGAGAGTTTTCTATTAAATTTCCCGGAACAGCGTAATCCCCTGACAAAAGCCCCCATGGATTACCGACGAATAATTTCGACGCCTGCCACGCAGTTTATTCCGAATGCTGCGCCAATTCTACGTCTCTACCGCCGTTCGCCCTATCCTTCTCGTTGATACGTCGCAGTTTTAATTACTGCAGATTTTCATGTAAAAGGGGACGTTCGTCGCGCGTCGATGGAAAAATTTAGACCCGGATTTCCTACGTATTCGACTCTTATACAAATGCGCGAAACCCGCGGCTCAGCAATTACAACAGTTTTTAATCGATTCGACGGTGACACGTCTTATTTCTGTATTTGGCAGAAGGAACTGTGGAAAATAAGGTTTCTGGCGATGATCTCGCGCGTCGGGACGAGAAAATCTCGTGTAACGAGGGAATACGTGGAAATTACGTGCACGTCATTGTTACGGTGGCAAAACTCATTAGAACAGGAATTCCGGCTTAAATGCGGCGCATAGTTACACGAAATACGTATCGTGCCAATATTTTCCACGCTGTTGACGTTGTTCCATTAACTTTGTAATCAAATCTAATTAAACTATTCCGCAATTATTTCGGCTCGCATTTAACTAATATTAATTTTATCTCGACTCGTTGAACGCGTTTTTATAGATCTCCTGACGGCGATGAAGTTGTGCACGTTCGAGCCTCGAGCAAGTATCTTGCGATCTACATATATCGAAACGAGGTCGAAATTGTGTAATGAATTAATCATGAAAAGAACTTTTACCGTAGCATTCCACGTTCAAGTGCCACTGTAGAACCTCTTGATACGAGGAAATCTGTCTAATTTAATTCCGACCACTTCATTACGTATTCCTATTTTAATTCCCACCCTTGTATGTCGTTAACCCGGAATCGCGTGACCGATGACCCTCGCGCCGAAACTCGGGCCGCGTGAAAAATACCAGTTCCGGCGGCGGAGAATTCGTGTAAAAAAAACTCTAATTTAATTGTCAAAGCAAAATGAATTTCTGCGATGGCGAAACGATGATCGATCGCTAACTGTTTCACGCTCGAAACACATGATTTAAAACAGTGATCTAAATATACCGAAGATCTATGAAGCTAGTCTCTAAAACAAGTATAATACACTAATTCGCAAAAAGGTGTAGCTCCGAAATATCGGTCGCGTCCTCTTCGCCATGACCAGGCACAGCGTCTCATCGAACAACACCGAGATCTAGCAATTAAAAGGTACACACACGAACCTCTATGCTACCACAGTGTTACACAGGAAAGAGCAGAACTGTGACAATCACCGTCGAGAAAAGTTCCCGTAATTTCATTCGTCACAATCACGTTCACCGCTCGCGCTGGTAGTTATGTAAGTACTATTTCATGCTCCATTCACCGGTATTTTTTTCTTTTTTTTTATTACCCCGTACTTTTGCGAACCCTTGTCACCCGCGCATTCCGCGTTTCTACCGAACTTCCCGATGCCAACGAACCTAATATAATTTATTCAACCGCGTCGCGCGTTTAATATCGTTTCATAATCGAATACGGAATTTCAACGAGCACTCGGGCCCCGATAAATTTTCAAAAGAGGTTACATTTCCTACGTGATAAATGGATCCGACGAACCGGCTCTCGCCTTATGGCTTTGTCATGGAGATCGCCCCTTTGCCCGAACCCTTAATTTGAGAGCCGAGCCGGGAATAGAAGGGGCTGAAGATTTTTCACGGGGCTCAAAGTCGGTGAAATGCAAATTTACTCGCCGTCGCGCCGCTTTTACAAGCTCGCGCGCGCGCGCACCCGCCGGGTTAAAGCGTCGCGTAATTGCGGTCTAATTATGGTTACGCAATCTTTAAAAACCCTGCCGATTCGATCTGAGGCCGCGGCGTCCGTATCGCGCGCGACAATTAACTTTTATAGATCGGTGAATTGCTTCGTCGGGTCGATTTAAATCTGTTTCTCCGTTTTTCCGCGGACCGGAAATCCCGCGGAACGAATACGTGACAGAAAATTTCTGGGACAAACCATAGAACGAGAAGGGAAGCCGACAAACGTTTGTTTGCTCGAGAGGGTAAAGCCGCACCCTGAATAGAATTGAACTTGTGATATATCTATCGATGACATTGTCAAAGGATACCCCTTCTCCAAATTTCAACGACCTACCCTCACCGCTGTCCAATAATTACAGATCAAACACTGATCTTTCAAAGTCCGATGGGTTTCTAGTCGAAGATTATTCGAACGGTGGAACATCAATTTCATCGGGAACGACAGGGATCGGGTTGCCGTCGTTAAAAAAAAAAAAACAGATTTTCTTTAAAAATGCTATCGAACACGTAATATCACAAGCTAAATTTGATTCCGGCTACGCTTATTTTAGTTCGTTGTTTCTTCACATTCAATTCTTCGTTTCGCTACACAGTTAGCTTATAAGCGATGCTTCCATGAAACATGCTCGATCACTTTCATGCGATGTATGCATAGGTACGTGTGTGCGTGGGCGTGTGTGTGTGTGTGTGTGTACGTGTCTGGTGGAAGGTAATATGTGGGTGGGTGTGTCGGCGAATGAAAAGAACATCGAACTTCGTAGCGTTCCTTATCACGATTCCACAGCGTGGAAGCCTGGGTTTCGTAATGCAAAAATTTCAATACCGTGATATCGCCGATAGAACCACTGTACTCACGAAATATTCTCAGCTACTCCGTAATTTCGGGAATCGTATACAATTTCACGCTCTACAAAGACTGGTCATCCATCTAATCGATACCCCTAGACGATCGACGTTCAAGCACGGATCGTGTGTTTAGCAGGATTCGAAAACTCGTTCGTCGAGCGCGACAATAATCTCTGGTAGCGCGTGTAAAACGACGGGAGCCTAAATGAGTATCGTATCGGGTAAACGATCGGACCCCCACGACCGGACGTTTAATCAAATCGATCGGGGGCTGCGAGTCAAAGAGCAAGGCGACTGACCAGCTTGGATACGCTTCGAAGCAGATTCTTTTCACCTCGATTCAGAGTATATTTTCGTGATCGAGGCATCCTTTGAAACCTTCGACGTATCGCTCTTTTCTGTCGTTCGTCGAAGCGAGGATCAGATTGAACACGTTGTCAATAGGAACCGTGAACCGCGAGTCGAACAACGACGAGAGCTCGGCAAAATAAATTAGAATTTACCGGTGTGGGTTTGGATCCTCGCGAGAACGACGACGCGAGCCATTATCAAAGAAACACGCGCGTTCAAATATGCGAGCCTGTAGGATCGTTCGAGCACACTGCAGAATAATATATAATATAAAAACGAGCTGATCGTACGACATCACGACGAATGTCAATCAAATAACACTGCAGTCCACATCAAGTAACAATATTGAAATATATATATATGTAATATATATAGATAATATATAAGACGTATGACGTCCAAGACCAGCGCATCGCAGAAAAACGATTACGGGTATATATATATATATATGTAATATATATGATCATAAGGTGGCATTCTCTGATCGAACACAAATATATAACGTCAACGAAACGAAAGTGGTTGAAACCAAGGAGAATAAACTGGGAAGACCGAATCATATATATGGACGAGCAAAAAAGAGGTTTCTCAATATAATTCTGGCGATTTCGTGCTCTCGTTGCTTTTCGTGGCACCTTAAAACCGTCATAGGTCCAGGAGCCTAACTTCAAAACACAGGTCTGTACGTCGTACGGAAAGAACTCAACGTCGATGGAGCAGGAGGATTTATATACGGCCGGCGGTTGCCAGACGACCAATCCCGAATAGTAGACCGTGGCCTTGGTCATCAGCGTCACCTCGTAGTTCCCGTCGGCGCTGGAATCACCGAAGAAACGAGCCGAGCGTGATCACGATTGGCTCCTCTCCGAAGAGCGCCGGATGCTGCCGCTAAACGCGACCCCCTGTGCCTTCTTTACACGCTCCTGCCTCTCTTTTATCTCTAGTCGCTACAAGTGCCATCGACCGTTTTCAACGAACGGGATCCGAAAACCTCCCCCCGACTTTCCTCGTTCACCCTTTCGCGGTTATCATACGCGCGACGCGTCGCTCCGTCTCGTTAGTCTCTTCTATCCGCTATCCGTGATCTCGTTACGTGCGACAAAAAAAAAAATGGCAGCAGGCAGCATCCGTCTCCCAGCGTGGGTTTCGACTCATTTTCGGCAGAAGAAAAAAAAAAAGAGACAGAGACTGGCACCGAGCGGGGAGTTTGGAAATCCACGCGGATCTCGCGGAGCCGATCGTTCGGGACTAATCTAAGTGGTGTCTTAAGGGCTACGGGAAGATGGGTGGTCGCGTCGCGCGACGCATCGCGAGGCCGATCGATCCGCGTCGCGGACGGAGCCACCGCGCCGAGTCTAATCCGGCGTCGGAACTTAGCGGCTACCATGCAAGTTTACCTTGAAGCCGTCATAGGTCCACGAACCGAACTTGAGGACGCAGGTCTGCTCGTCGAATGGGAAGTACTCCACGTCGATCTCGCAGGATGACTTATAAATGGCCGGGGGCTTCCACTCGACCAATCCTTGATGGTAGATGGTGGCCTTCGTGGCCAAGGTCACCTCGAAGTTGCCGTCCGCGCTGCGAGCGAGCACATTAGTGGTTCTGGGCGCTGCGGCGGTCGAGCTTACTTTGTACTTCCGATTCGATACCAAGCCGTCTTTATTTTTTTTTTTTTTTTTAGTTTTTTAGTTTTCGTTCAATCATCTCTCTTGCATGTGTTCATCCCTCAAGCCGTTAGACGCGTCGGGCACAGTTCGATCTCGCGACGAAAGACGAGGGGACGAGAAGAACCGTCGAAGATCGAGCGTCGAACACGCGCGGGGACCGTTTCCGGATATCGCGCGACCAAACGACCGTACGGAATGATCGCCGAGAGCGAACTACGAACTGTGTGCGAACTATCTGTTCCAAATACTCCGGAGTGTTTACCGTTTTTTGTATCTGGCGGCCGCGCGCGTCACCCGCCCACGTTTCACCCTCGGACGCTATACCGCGTCGATTAAATACGTTTAACGCGGGGGTGCGATTGTGCTCGAAACATGTTTCACATTTCAACGCGTGCTACGCGTACCGTTTTCAAAGAATTAAATTCGTACGAGGACTCGAAGAAGGGCTCTTATTTCGACCATCCCTATTAATTTGTTCACTCGGAAATTATACGCTATATATTTATAGTATATTATTTATATACTATAAATGAATTCATACTCGTTTGTCTTATACCGACAATAATTCGCGGTGGTTCGTCGTACTCGGAACGCAGTTCTGCGGGGCATGAACGTCTATTAACAATGTACCCCGAAGTGGCTCGGTTTACCTACCCCGCTATAGCGTACACTCCGTTTCATTGAATATTTCAGTGCACAAACAAACATCGATGCATATGTGCATACGGGAGAACAAACGGAAGGGGACGCATTATCGATCCCGCGGCACGCGGAATTTATACCGATTCTGTTGTTTTTAAAACGATAAAAGTGAACATCGAAATACAATACGTTATACATACGAGAGAGCGTCGATGTTCGTGGAAGTCAGTTATTATGTAATAAAAACGAACGGGGGAAAAATTCACAAAGACCGACGGAATATACACAACAGACGCGAGTACAAATAACTCGAATGAAAAATGTTTAAAAAGACGTAAGATATTTACAAATGGAAAAAAGGTGCACAGAGAGTCGATATGAAAATATACAACTCGTATACTGCGAATAAGAAACGGTGGATCGCGAATACCGTGTTTAATCACGTATACGCTGCGAGTCAAAGGGTAACAAATTACGAGAGCATAATAAAACTTCGCGTACGGTCGTGCTTTTTGCACGAGCCATTGTCCCTCTATGAGAGCCGCACACGTGACTCGTTTCGCTCCATTCTGGCAATTCATTAACCCAGATGCTTGTCCCGCGCACGTTTCGTCGTTGAAGTTAACAGGGAGCGACGCGCGGCGCCGCGGCGAGAGAAAGATAACGGTGACCGATAACGGTGTAGAGAGTCTCGACCGGGCGAGGATCGCGAGAAGAGGTCTTAATCGCGGCCGCCCATCTCCGGCCGTTACATCATCGAGATGAACCGACGTCGATACCTTTGCACGTTCGAAACCTAATGAACGGTCATCGATCAAACGTACCTGGAGATCTTCCCCCGCGATAGCGCGAACCCCTTTTACCCGGCGATCGTTCAATCCGGTGATCGATAGGGCGGCGGCTTACGATCGCGCCGCTATTCGATCATGCTAGATTTATGAGCCGTATGATACGGACGAAGAGTCAGAGTTTCGTGGATGCATAAAGAAATAGAGTTGCCGAGTCACTTTAGTATAGTTCGCGGAGCTCGGTTGAAATTCGTTCGTCGGTTTACGTGGTCTGTTCCGCGGACGGAACTTATAAATCATTTTCGACGGTGGGAAACTTCGGGCTCGCGAAAGTCGTTAGGCCGGTTTAGTCGTAATATTAACAGAGGGGACGCGGACGTGTCACGGAGAAGTTTCTTTCATCTAGCGGCCGTGGAAATGGAAACGGAATCGACGGTCTTCCCGATGATGAGGCCGCCACGCGAAAAGCCCTACCGAGATTAAAAGAAAACGAAACTATTGCGAAGGAGTCCCCGGTCACCTTAGGACCCCGCGAGCAGCTTTCATCAGTGGGTGGAACTTCAATTTCACTTAACCTCCGATCTCCCCCGCCGCCCATCGCGACGATTCCTCACCGCTTTTCCTTCTTACGTATCTTCTGTCGTATAGTATATATAGCGTTTTGTATNCCGCCCATCGCGACGATTCCTCACCGCTTTTCCTTCTTACGTATCTTCTGCCGTATATATACATATAGCGTTTTGTACCTACGCCGTTTAAAGCTCCCCCGTTGTTTCTACGGGTCGCGGTATTATTTCTACGGCTTCCTTACTCTTCCCGGAATGGAGGGAGGAAAGAGGTCTCGAGAAATTTCGGTCGTTTTCGCCCGGTTTATTTTCTCTCCGTTCGCTTTGATGGACGAGCGATATGAACGTGTCTGCGGTGAGCGTCGAGAGCTTTCAGAGCCGGGGATTTCGCGAGGAATCCGAGGGGCGTTACACTCCGCGACGTGAAAGCACGCGCCCGTGAAAATGTACGTGTACACTTTCTCGTAAATACATATATTGTAATTTAATAAGAAGCTCTCTTCCTCGCGGTAATCATGATCGCGCGTACTAGACTCCGCTTATGACGTCGTCGACTTATCATTCCCGTTCGCGTCATAACGAGACGATCTACGAGCGTGAACGAGCTAATGAAAACGTCTCGTGTCAAATATTATTTATCCGCTTAATCGTGTGGGACAATTGGATACTTGAATAAAAATGTCGACCGACAATGGTCTGCTTTGTGACCGTTTGAATGCGAAAGAATTTGGTTTTAATGAAACGTGTCGCAACGTATACGTGTACGTGTTCCAATCAAAGAGATTGCACGCGGCTATAACACGTTCCCCGGAGAAATGGTCGCGTCGTTACCGTGGATATTCGGATCGCAGACGTAGTTCGCGGATTCCCGAACGTACGTACTATTTTTCAGTGACACGGGACTCGTGCTCCGTTGAAATTCCTCTCGTTAATCTCGCATGCAAATAGCAGCTGCCGCCGCCTCGTCGCGAAATAGGAAAAAAAACGACGTGAATCGATATATAATCAAGAGTATTAATCGCACCGGAACCCTTCGGCATCGACGCGTGAACTAACCACCCTACCGATATTTCACTTGCCACGAATTTATTTGCATACGTATGAAATAAAAGGGTCCTCCCTGTTTTATTAGACCGATGCACATGAAATGTATTGAAAAACGATGAAAAAAAAGTGGTTACCGAAGAACGTCGTGCGCGTACGATATTTCACTCGAACGAATCCTCACTTCTAAAGACTCTGTCCGACTTTAAAAAGAAAGTGACGTTTCTTATTTTCTTCCTACGTCGACGATTGTTTAACAGTTCCATTGCTAGTTCGAAGAAATCGCGTACGACTTCTCGTGGATAGATAATGAAATTGGTAACTTCTTATTCGCAAAGTAATTTCAGAAAATTCGCGGCCGTGTCTAGGGGTAGAGAAAGGGGTCGAACTAAAATTCAGAACGTTGATCGATTACCGAAGGACCTGGAAGAGGAGTTTCAAGAAGTTAAGTTTTAAAAGTAGGAAAGCGAGATTGAGAACAAATTGAGATGCTAGGCCAAAAAAGGCGATTAAAAAAGTTCGCCGAGTTACGTCGTAATTAAGAACCCTTGTAATCGACATCACTGCTTATACTAATGACCAGCGGGGCACGGAGATAATTGAACCGGGAGGGAGAAAGTAGGGAAGAGGGCGAGGAGGCAAATTCTGTGACACTCCGGACGACGTCGTATTCCGGGCTCGGACTCACATTTTTCCCTCGTCGCAAAAATTCATGAAACGAAAGAGCAGACGAACGTCTTAATCGTTCGTGACGGACGAGACGTGTTCGAAGTGGTACGAGGCGCCCTTGGATTCAGTAGAATTACTCAGTCGTTGATCAATTAAAAGGCGGCGTTTAGAGAAAAAGGGACGAATGGATTTCAATTCAATCCCTTAGAGAAGTTCGTTCGATCGACGCCGCCGTAGTAACGTTTCTGATAATANGACGAACGTCTTAATCGTTCGTGACGGACGAGACGTATTCGAAGTGGTACAAGGCGCCCTTGGATTCAGTAGAATTACTCAGTCGTTGATCAATTAAAAGGCGGCGTTTAGAGAAAAAGGGACGAATGGATTTCAATTCAATCCCTTAGAGAAGTTCGTTCGATCGACGCCGCCGTAGTAACGTTTCTGATAATAGTTCGGCACGCGAAATAAATGCGAGTCGGCCGTAAAAAGAAATCGGGAAGCACTTTCGGCGAGCCGGTAACAGTTCGCTGATACATCAGGGATCAATACGGACAATTTCCTCTGTAGGTGCACGACGCGGAGAACGTGCAGGCGCACTTCCTTAGAGATAAGCGAGACTAAATGTTAAGTGTATCGGAAAACTGCGGGTTACAGGTTATATCTGTCCATTTGGCCGACGACGAACGGACTTCACCCTCATCGATGGAGAAACCGTGCCCGCCGTTAACCGTCCCGTCCCGGGGCTACAAATTTTCTCGCTGCCCTTCGCCGAGCGAACCCGGCCTGATTCCAGTCAGCGATTTATTTCCGGTGATCTGTGGACCGCCGTTCCATTCGCGCGGGACACTTTTCCTATTTACGAAATCCTCTTTCGCGGGCTTCGTCCCATCTCGAACGTTCCTTCCTAATTTCACCGTTTTCCGGCCGGACGAAGAACGCCGATTTTTCGAATTCCCATCGATCGACCGAAAGGAGCAGCATCCTCGAGAGTTAATAAATTTCCACGATGCTAAATTAATTCCCGTGAATTACGCGAGTTAATTTCAGCGGGCCGCGTCTCGTTCGTCGCGTGACAATACAAGACAAGATGGAATCGCGTTCCTGACAGTAATTAAACGACCAAGCGAGGAACGCGTCCCGTCGCCTCGTCTGTTCCGCCATCACCCGGGTCGTTCCTTTCTCCTCTTCCCGAGTTCCTAGGCAAAATGACTCCCCGGCCGCATTCTTCGCTGCTAAACAACATCGATGTAATTAATCACCCGGCCGATAACGACGCCGGCAAATCCGATTTCCATGCTGCGAGCAGCAGATTTAATTCCGTTCTCGATCGGGAGGTTGAAAAGGGCGACACGGTACTCGCGCCGCGCCGGCCCAGCCGCGAAATCCCGCGACGGAGAAACTTTTCGACGAGCATTCAGCAAGGAAAACTTCGAAAGGAGTTTGCTGAGGCATGCGAAAACCGGCTCTTACCCTTAAAACGAGAGCAATCGGGGAGGGTAGGTAGGAAGCGGCCGCCACCGCCGCGAACCCGGGGAAAGAGGGACCGGCGGGGATGAAAAAAAAAGGAGACGGTCTTCCTTTGGGTATCTCGTTACCTCGGTTTCGCTTCGACGTTTCATCTCAGCCAAGGTTACGTGCCAAAAGGATGGATCGAAGAGGAGCCTGCACGGAAGAGAGGAGAATAAGGGGGAACGACACCGAGCGAAGGTGAGGTCGAGAGAAGCAAAAAGTGAAGAAAAGAGCGGCTGATTTAGCAGAGAGTGCACTCTGCTCCGTACAATGGGTCGATGCTACACAGTGCCACGCGGTATTCCAGTCCCTTTTTCGCAGGTGTGTCCCGTATTTTCACATATCTATGCGTCCACGAACACGTGTACCCTACGGCTCGTATAGTCGCGGAGTATATCGGGGCATCGCGCACATACCTACGATACGTCGGTGCCGGCCACACCGGCCCCCGATTCTACGTGCCCGTGTCTGCCCATTTCGTATGCACGTATATATATATATACGTTCGTACGTCTTCCGTTCCGGCCGTTTGCTCCTGGACTCGAAGGCGGTCCACTTTTGTTCTTCTTGTCGCTCGCTCTTCTACTCTTGTAACAGGCTTACTCGGCGAATCTAATACACTTCGAGCTCGTCGACCGATTCCCCTTTTCTCTGCAGGCGACGTCGAGAGAAAAAGAGTCCGCGCTTTCAAACACGTTTACGCGCCGATCAATTATATCCCTCGGTTTCTTGCGCGCGCGAGCGGATTTCTCGAGACCCCCGAACTTCAAAATGTTGTTCCATTTTATTACTACGTGTTTTGCTAGAGAGCCCCGGGAACCGGAGAGATCGTTCCGTGTTTACCGATAACTACGTATCGTTCTCGAGTTGCCAGGGAAAAATTCAGGCTTCTCCCGCGGGGCGGCAAGTTCGGTGCCGGAGAATAATACACGCGAGCGCTCGAGAAAACTATTTTCGCTCGGATCCGATGCTCGCGAAGGCTCGTCGATACTCCCTCGAAAGATTTTCCGAATGACCGACCAGCTAGGCCGAAGAACGACGCGACGCTGCGAAAGAGCGAACTTCCAATGGGATTCGAGATTCCTCTCGATTCCTTCTTTTTCCTTCCGTTTTCACTCAGCGCGCGAAGACGAGGGCGACACGCCGTTTCGTTTTCAATTTCAGAAGAGCCGCGCCGGATATGGCGGGACACCGGAGGCTCGCTAACGGGGTGTGAGGATTACGGGAACGAACCTCATTTTCGACAAGCGAATATGAAATATTCGCGGAGGGAAACGCCGCAACTGGTGTTACAACCGAAACTGCGGTCGTACCTCTTTTTACGTCCGTTCGGACGTTCTTTCTGTCAATACTTTTTGCGGACGATTTTCCTTGGAACGCTTTTCGTCGTACAAAGAGAATCGAAGAAATATCGACGTTACTACGTCGATCAGGAACAAACGACAAATGAATTTTCTGAATCTTAATAAACGGGACTCCGTCTTGAAAAACCTCTTAATAAATCGATGGCGCATTGTTTGAAATTACTCGGATATCTGAGACGTACAAAAGAGGATTGCGAGCGAGTTCGAAGGGAACGTCTCCGGCTCGGTATCAATATCCCTCATCCAGTGTCTTATAGAAGAATCGCGGGTATGCGTTCGATTTCATATCGGAGGTATTTCGCGGCAGTCACCTGGCCTCGCTCCCGCGAAAATAACAGACAGAGGAAATTTATCCGGCAGTCGGTCGCCTTTCCACGGTGGGGAAGTGCGCGGATCTTTCCCAGTTAATGCGATCTTTTTACGAAGCTCGTCTTTCACTTTTCTCGCTCGTCAAGCGTGAAAGCGAAGACGCGCGCGCTGAGTTACGCGAAATTGTTTTTCCGAGGGAGAAACCGTTTCCTGATGCGAACGAGAAGAAGGGAAGATCATAAACGGGGGCTACGGTCCATCAAGAGGCTCTTGTACCGAGGTTTAAATCGAGGCGAACTCGATGCGCGAAGTGAAAAAAGGAAATTGGCAAATTCGTGCATAATCGTCGTTTGTTCCAATTATGTCAACCGGGGTTAAAACGTCGGAAGCGCGGCGCACGAAGATCCTTTTCAGCGGCCGTAAACGCTGGAAACGCGTCCCATTCCACTGAGATTTGACTCCGCGAACTCGAAAACGAGTCGAACAATTTCACGCTGCGAGCGCTGTTTCACTTTTTCTCTCTTTCGCTCACTTTTACGAGGCGACGTTCTCACCTCGACGATCTCATCGGTCCCCGGTGAAACGAAACGTACACGTGTACACGATTGCGAACGAAACCGCGCATTGGTTCGCGACAAAAACGATTTATAAACGAGTCGGTGATCGATAAAGAGAAAACATGGGAATAGAAGATCGAGTGGGCGTGGGACACCGGGGATATCCGACTGTAAAATGTAACGGAGAAAAAANAGAGAAAACATGGGAATAGAAGATCGAGTGGGCGTGGGACACCGGGGATACCCGACTGAAAAATGTAACGGAGAAAAAGAATTTATAATAAAATATCGATAGTTTTAACAAACTTCTACAAAGTTTTAATTATTTTCGCTCGAATCTCTCTTGGAATATTAGCTTTTATTAAAAACGAACTAACTTTGATAACTGCGGTGAGAATTTCTTTGTTCCCGGGCGAGTTTCGAAACTCCCGGAACGCCGTGTCGACGAACTCCAGGATTGGATACAATAAAATTTGTAGTTTAGTAATGTTCTTCTCAAAACGGGTAATAAGAAAACTGGGAGGGCGGATAGATCGTAGTGACACTAGTGTTGAACTTCAGGTTCGAATCGGAATCGTCGATGCTCGCCGTCATCCGCGGATCGTCGACGTACTTCATCGACCTGTACGCTTTTCCGTACATCTCGCTGTCGCTATACCGTTTCTCGCAGATGAACATCCTCCACAGCGCAGAATTCTCATCCATGACGAGCGATCTGATCAAAGGGATATCGATCTTTCGTTATTCTAATTTCAGATATCCCGATATTTCTATGAAACTAGATAAGAACAAAATCTGGCTCTCCGTTTTACGTGAACGTCGGCCAACGGAATCGATACGACGCGGATGAGATTTTATAGAACATCCCGTATCTCTGTTTCCCTTTGTATTCATTTTCGTTCGCGCGCTATCGAACCCAGCACGAAATCGAATCTCGTAAAAAAATTTATCTATCAAGTTCTCCGACGGGCGCGCTCGGGCACGGCCGTTCTACGACGCCGCTCCGTTTCGCGTGGAAATAATTCCTCGGGAATCGTAACTACTTTTCCGCACGGCAGAACGTTGAGACGGTGCGTGTGGAAACGTACTTGGACCGCGGTAACGATCGATCGTGTTTGGTGCTCCTGGTGGTCGGGCCTCGACGCCAGCGGAAACCGTCCGGCTCGTTCTCGAAAGTCGTCTCCTCCCGGTTCCTCGCGGCGCAACGGCAGCTCGCCGGTTTCGTACGACGCGGCGACCGGGTCTCCTCGATCGAGTCAATCGTATTCTCGAACGCCTGCAACGAGCTCACGAACCGGGACCTCACCCGGTTGAGGTCGGCGCAGCAGATTGCCTCGAGGTCGTAAATTTTCCTCTTATACGAGCTGGTCGCCGAGGCCGAGAGACGTTCCTCGAACGAGTTCAGCTCGTCCCGGAGCTCGTCGACGGCCCTCTGATACATCGAACTCCCGAGGCATGCGAGGTAGTTCGTCTTCGACGTGTCCTGATCAACGACGTGTTTCGATACGGATTACAGCCGGCTCGGACGTCTCGGGACTAACGAAGCCCCTTCCTTCGCCTGCCCAACTTACTTACTCCGTTCGAGCATGCCTCGCGACGTAATTTCGCAGGACCTTCCGGAATCCTCGCCCGGTTCCCCCAATTATGTTTCACCTGATCTACGGATCGAGTTAATCGTCTAGCAACAACGAACGAACTGAGAATCTTTGTAATATCTCTCGGAGAGATAGAAGGACGCGCGATGTATCAAAGGGTTTTTCCGTGAAAATAGACGAGACGGATAACCTGACAAACTTTGGTAGTTCCGTTGCAACTCCATGAACTTGTGCAATATCGTCATTTCTATTTCCTGATGAAGGTTCAGCCTCTCGTCCCGCAACGCGTCCCGCAGCTCCCTGAGGACCCTGCGGAGATTCTCCACCCGCGAAATGATTGATGCATCGTGTTCGAGGTTATCCAGCATTACGTGGTTCTCGACACTGGTCATTTTTCTCTGTATCGGAGCCGAGCGTGGAAAAAAGGGACCCGTATATACGTTACGTAGAGACGCGCGCCAGAGTAGAAATACATAACCGGACGGAGAGGAGAGCGTCTCTGTTGTTCTCAGGATTCGGTCATGTTCGATCGGTGTTATTTTTACGCGATCCAGCTCGATCCGTCGGTTCGTATCGACGCGTCTCGAGTCTCGAGCGGCTTAGGAAGCTCCCTTCAATGCGTTCGCTATAACTCGACCGCTCGAGCGCCGCCTCCCAATTATAACGGCGCTTAATTTACGGCCGCGCAACATTATTTGCGCGTCAATTAAATTCTTATTGCAACGTTTGTTTCTTTTTCATCAAAGAGAATTCGACGGGCCGCGAAAATAAATAATGTGGGACGCGTTCCACTTTCGCCGCATTATTCCGAGACCTAGTAATTATTTGCCTAAATATTTCACGGCCTCCTGATAAACACGTTCGTTAATAATCTCGCCCCCGCCGCCGTCGAATTTTCAAGCGCGGATTATAATTATTGTACGACGAGCGCTGATATTGTGTCTGTACGTTTAAAGTGGATGGAATTAATTAAAAGCTAGCGGCGTTTCGTTAAAACCTATTATCGCCCGGCTCGTTTTATCCTCAGGACCGAAGAATCGTTGAACCCCTTCATTACGTTTCTGACACGTTCGCGAACTAATCGATGACGAGCGCCCGGCCAGATGTATTATCTGCGAAGAATTACCGCGGAATATTCCGTATTTGTAGGTATTACGTTCTACAAAGCATGGGACCGCTCGCACGTGACGGTAGGACAATTAACAGAAATAGCACGCCACGTTAATTCCTGTAGATGAGATTTTCTCGCCTCGAGGACGCCGGAACGGGGGACGTATGAAATATCATCTACCTTTAGACGTTCCGTATCGACAACAATTATTATGCAGCAAATCGCAGAAGTACGCCCGCAGGAATTACGGCAAAGACGCGCGCGCGTAATATTATTTTAATTAGACGGAATAACTTTAGCGATAATGCGGTTNTCGCCCGGCTCGTTTTATCCTCAGGACCGAAGAATCGTTGAACCCCTTCATTACGTTTCTGACACGTTCGCGAACTAATCGATGACGAGCGCCCGGCCAGATGTATTATCTGCGAAGAATTACCGCGGAATATTCCGTATTTGTAGGTATTACGTTCTACAAAGCATGGGACCGCTCGCACGTGACGGTAGGACAATTAACAGAAATAGCACGCCACGTTAATTCCTGTAGATGAGATTTTCTCGCCTCGAGGACGCCGGAACGGGGGACGCATGAAATATCGTTTACCTTTAGACGTTCCGTATCGACAACAATTATTATGCAGCAAATCGCAGAAGTACGCCCGCAGGAATTACGACAAACACGAGCGCGTAATATTATTTTAATTAGACGGAATAACTTTGGCGATAATGCGGCCCGGTCTCGATGGTACTTACAGCTAATTATAGTTAACTGGTCGCGGAAGAGAGGAAGTTAAAAAAGTTGTAGCGGCCAAAGCAAAGACCGGATTCATAATGATCTAGCTTCCCCCGGAGGGCGGATTATCAGCGAGTAAAATTCTCGTCGGACTCGTTTCGAATTCGGTCGCGCTGCTTAATTTTCATGTGAACTTTTCGCGAACACCGGCGACAAGGAAGTTCCGATCGGTCGCTAATTACGACATCGAATATTCCGGCGGCGTTCGAACTTCCCAGCTAACAGGTGGGGGACAATTTTATTTGGACGTAATCGAATCGACGAAACCCCTTCCCGATCGATAGTCATTGTGCGAACGCGGCGAAAGTCATTTTGCGAGAGGTTCGTCAACGGCCGTCAGAGCCGGGGCGGTTCATTTTTCTTGGCAGAGAGCTCGATCGAGCGAGAGGAGGCATCGAACAGACCGGCGTGATATGAAAAGGACACGGAAAGTGGAACGGAGGCCTACCGAGTGATTTTCATCTCGCTAATGCGTGCATCTTCTGGAGGTGTAACGAACGCTATTACGCGAAATGGTTGCTCGTCTTCCGCGGGAAGACAAAGGGAAAACGGTGACGACGACGCGAGGAGCCGACGCCTTTGTCCACGCTCCTCGATCGTTTCTCCAAAAATATATTAAACACAGATTCACGCGGTCGATCCAGAACGAAAGGGAAGACCGATTTGGTGAACGTAATCCCGGTCGACGCGAATTACCCGGGATCGACGCGCTGCGTCAGAAGCTGAGTCTAAGGTTTGACGTTTGACTGGGCCAACGCTACCGCCATTAATCTGCAGCCAGTAATTACGGCTGGTTATTTAGGGTGACTACGTAAGCCGTTTGAGCTAGACGGCATCACCTTGTATTGGCAACGCACCATTATTCTCGCGACAAATTGCTACTTCGTTAAGTGATACCTTCAATCTCTGCCCGAATCGACGTTAACGAACCGTTATTAGCATCCGCAATTACGACAATTTAGAATCCTTATGTCGCTACGAATCGGCAAACAGGCGATCCAATTTGGCAGGGGGTAAAAGTTGAACGAAACTTAGCCGGTACGTGGGAGAGCCGGACTCGCATCCCTCTTGTTCTCCGATATTACTTCGGCGAAGTTTAAATTTAATCGAGCACTGTTCGCGAAACGGAATCGGCCTTCATCTTTAGCATCGGTACGGCGATCGAAAGGAGTGACAGAGGTCCACGACACGGCGAGACGATGCCTCGGCCGTGATTTAAGTTTCCATCGAACAAAATATCTTTATCGACGGCGATCTGATTATCCGAAGGCAAGATCTCCGTGGGATTCGAATTAACTGAGGGAGATCAAGTTAAAGTTAAGCGTTTAAGTAAGAGAGTTCTCCTGGAAACTCGGCTGGCTTCTTCGGGATTCAGGAAGCACTTCGAGGAGGAAAAAAAAGCAAATCCTTAAAGCGAGCCTCGGTGTCGGCGATCTCTCGTTGCGAGCGACTCCCATTTCCCGAGTCAACGGTGGAGTCGCTCGCGAAACGGAGGATGGAGAAAGAACAATAAAGGGAAACCTTAATTAAACGATATAGACCGAGGTTTCTCTCACCTCCACTTTCATCGAGCAATCGACGCTCCAGAGATTAATAAATACGACCAGAAGCGAACCTCGTCTTTTCAAATCGGCGACCTCGGTTTCATTTCCGAGCAATAAACACTTTGCGTTAAGAAAAGTTTCCATCGTAGTTCCGGATACTATTACCGAGATTAACACGATATTTCATGAACGAATTCTTTGGCAATTTTTACATTTGGAAACCTAACTAGAAACGGCGGATTTTTGAAATCGAAGGCCTCGGAGACGTCGATAGGCAGTCTAGCATATTATTCGTCTGAACGCAGGGCTCGGTACGCGGGCATGCAGACGAATATTCAGGTCAGTTGGCCCTTAATCGATATATAAGCGCTCGAGAATGACCTTTGAGCGGTCAAGTGAACGTGTGTGCATTTCCGTATGCAGTCGGGGATGCGTGGGCGTGTTATCTCGCATTTCATACGTGCGCCTGGCACCGGCACGTACCGTCAATCCGAGGCAACGGGATTCTCGGGATAGTCGCGAGGGAGAGTGCTCTTTCCGTCCCTCGTTCATCTCTCTCCGCCGTAATAACGCTGTCCTATCGCGTCCAGGCTATATCGCCGGTCTACCAGTAGATAGTGATTGATCTAGTGCCCGTGAATTCACCAATTTTTCTCGCCGATGACGAACTACGACGACGAGCGGCGCGGCGCGCGCACATTATTCCATTTAATTAAAGAGAAGAAGTCGGAACGCGATAAATGAAATACTTTCAACGGGAAGGAACGCGGACTTACGGTTTGTTTGTTTTCCGACCGCATGAAAATGGATGTCGCGTTTTTAATATAGACGGGTAATTGCTTTGCGGCGTGTCCGACCAAAGAGGCAATATTCTACTTGCCGTACGGCCGCGCGCGCGCCGACCTCTACCACTGGCTGGCTAGCTCCTACTATTCCTCGTTAAAACCGAGCGAACTAAAAATGTAAAAATCGTCCCGACCACTTATACCTCTCATCGGTCGTATCTATATACCCCGATTATCGCTTCGACGAAATCCATTCCGATTAATCAGCTATTAATACACATTAAATTGCTGAGACTTCTATTAATAATTCCGACGTGAAACTCGCGGGGATGAACTCTGCGATATAGTTGAGAAACTAATAGACACTCCCGTATTTAGGGAATCCTCGTAAACTATGTTGCAAAGCACTATCGCCGTCCACCTTGGCACCGGACTAATTACCAGGGCTGTGCAGAAACGAGGAACCACGTCCCAAAGGAGCGACCCGATGTCCGCCGACTTTATATGCGTTCCGTCACGAGTTCGCTGACTTCGATCGTCGCGAGCGACGTATCCGTTCTCGAACGCGTCCCACTGCTACGTGATTCCACGCAATTGAGAGCGTATCCGTCATCCGGTGCGATCGATTCTCAGATTATGGAAATTCAAATCCGGCGCATTTCTACTCGAGACACGTTTCGAAAATAGTACTCGGCGGCGTGCATAATTTGCATTATGCCGGCGCATTAAATTACGCTGATACACTGGCAACGGGTTCGGGAGGCGTTTGGCGGACTCCTGATACGGGCGAGGCACTTCCTCGGTCTCGGGATACGGTTTCAGGATATACCGTGTGCCTCTCGCACCG
>SMSR01016190.1:148667-250551 GCA_019453355.1 Ceratina japonica | reverse complement strand
CACATTAAATTGCTGAGACTTCTATTAATAATTCCGACGTGAAACTCGCGGGGATGAACTCTGCGATATAGTTGAGAAACTAATAGACACTCCCGTATTTAGGGAATCCTCGTAAACTATGTTGCAAAGCACTATCGCCGTCCACCTTGGCACCGGACTAATTACCAGGGCTGTGCAGAAACGAGGAACCACGTCCCAAAGGAGCGACCCGATGTCCGCCGACTTTATATGCGTTCCGTCACGAGTTCGCTGACTTCGATCGTCGCGAGCGACGTATCCGTTCTCGAACGCGTCCCACTGCTACGTGATTCCACGCAATTGAGAGCGTATCCGTCATCCGGTGCGATCGATTCTCAGATTATGGAAATTCAAATCCGGCGCATTTCTACTCGAGACACGTTTCGAAAATAGTACTCGGCGGCGTGCATAATTTGCATTATGCCGGCGCATTAAATTACGCTGATACACTGGCAACGGGTTCGGGAGGCGTTTGGCGGACTCCTGATACGGGCGAGGCACTTCCTCGGTCTCGGGATACGGTTTCAGGATATACCGTGTGCCTCTCGCACCGCATACGGACGGTATTGCGAACGCTTTTCAACCCACCTATTCCATTTAACGGAACATCGATTTCGGGATCGTTAGCCGCGTCGCGCCGCGCGAACGGGACCGGAACTCGGTGTGATCGTAAATAAAACTCGATTCCCTACGCGTTTTAATTAGAGAGCGGAGTCACGCCGTCTTTGTACAACCGGGCCGTGCAGGAATTTCGGTAATGAGAAACTTACGTTTTGCATAATTGCGCCGGCAATTACGCGGCCGCTTTACTTTTCCCGGCGAGGCCTTGATGAATACTTGCAACAGTTTCCACGCGCCCGCGCCGACTCCAATTAGAACAAAATGCTTTTTAAGCGTTCCAAGAATTTATCGACTAAACAAACGGGATCGCTCTCCCGCCGCGAAATAAACTCCGGTCCGGCGATCGCGGGATTCCGATTCCGCTTCTTCTGTCTTATTTTTCGAGCGCGCGGCCGATCGATGAGTCGCGTTTAGGGGCGACGCGATAAATCTGCGGCATTGTTGGCAGCGAACGTCACCGACGGCGAGGGGAAAAAATGAAAAGAAAAGAACGCGCCGAACCTGGGGGACGGAACTGGCCGGGGCTGGGAATAAGGAACGAAAACCGGGGCAAAAGGAGGAATGAGCGGGGAAGACTAATGGAACCGCGAGAAATCAAGTTAGCGGAGACGGGAATCTGTTGCCAGAGGGGTTTAGCGGAGATCGCGGGAGAAAAGGACGAACGCGATTCCAAGACCCCGGCAAATTGTATATATATACGTTCGCGTATCCTATGCACCGCATCGCCTACCTATCGTAATCGCAGACTTTTAGTAGAAAAATAAAACGACGCAATCGATCCCTTATACAGACGCACGAAATAATGCGTTCGAGAATGGATTCCTCGTCGGATCGAAATAAGGGCCCATGTTCGCAGTCGACGATATCAAACAAGTGTTTCGCTCGAAATACCTTATTTCAACTTCGATTACTGCCCGAGCTCGGATGAGACGAACAAACACGGATCTTTCCGCTTTACGATCGCGCGCGTAAACGTTTTGTGGTTCAGAGCAAACGCGAATATTTACGGTTACTGCTTATGTGTACATTAATCCTGTCGTTCGGTTCGGATTGAAGCCGGTCGTAAACGCGCGCGGGGTCGTTCGAGGAGGAGGAGTCCCGGCGTCGCGTATGGCGTCGTATAAAGATTCGGAAGCGGAACGAGCGGATACGTAACTCGTCGTGTGACCTAAGCCCGTTTGCCGGTTCACCATTTACACGAACATTCGTCGCAGCGCCCATGTTTCATGCGATATGAATAGTAATCTATCCGATGACTACACCGAGAAAGAGAGAGAGAGAGTAGAGAGAGAGTAGAGAGCTCGCCGTGAGAGTCGAGCGTCGAGCCAAAAACGGAGAAAAACGAAGACTATAGACGCAAGCTCCGGCTGGCTCTGGCTCGTTTGTCACCGAAACGGGCAAAAGTTACGCAAATATGTGACGCGGACTCGGAGGGGAAAATAGCTGCGAAGCTTTCCGGTATACATACATGACTGCGTTAATTTCCTCCTTGGTTTTGCCTCTTTATCGCTTTTCTCTTTTGCTGTTTATTTCGCAGCAGAGGCGCGAACGAATCCACGATACCCGTATTCTCGTCGACACAGTGACAACTGATAACGCGACGTTAAAGTATCCCCGGTAATGGGGAGTTAATGATCCGTACGAATATTTCAGTATTTCGGTCTCGTCGACACTATAATAGATCCTCGTCGGATAGATCATACGTTTTAATTAATCCGAACCAGAAAAAACTCGATATCGTGTGAAGGTCGAAAAATCGTTTTCAATAATACGCTTTTGAAATAAAATGTATTTTTTAATCAATTTCAGCAGATCTCGGAATCACGGTTTGTTGAACGTCATGTTTCAAATAAATAGTTTCGTGGGAATGAAACGCGATAATCCCCTGATCCAGTTATTATATCACTGTGAACAAACGCGAGCTAATACGGATATCGAGATTTCGATTTGATCGTTTTTCTTTCCCGTAGAGAATTACGGTAGGTACACGGCAAATAGTTTTCTAAATAAACAGACACCAGCGACAGCAGCTATTGGACGGGAGTACACGCAACGCAATAATGATACCAACGAGAGACGAGAGAGGCGGGTCGATGAATTTCGCTGAGCGCATTTGTACATTACCAGGAAGCACGGATTTCGAAAAGAATAAAACATAATGAACGGAACGAAAAAAGAGTAGGTAGAAATTCGTCGGGTCGACGACACCTCACATTTTTCCGTAACTTTCGAAACAACGCCGCGATACGAGATGCACTCTGACATCAAATAGACTGTTCTACTTTGAAATGCAATATGCACGACGATGGTACCTCTCTTGTTAAGTCGAGTGGACACTCATTTCTTCTTCCCGTTTGTTTGTCACGGTCTGACGTGCGCACGCATATTACAGCGGATATTTACCGCGCCGGGGGAACGTCTCGATTCCCTTTGTCCCTCGCGGAATACACGCGAAAATTAACCGCGTCCCCGCCGAGGAACGTCGAATGAACGTCAAACGCGTTTAGACCGACTTAAATTACTTCGCCGTTCGCGGTACCGCCGAGTAAAAGTAAATTGCATCGATTAAAACGAATGAGAAATGAACGTCCAAACGATTCGTATCTCTCGGCAGCATGCTGTGCCACTACCATATGTAATAGAGTATGTAATGTGAAACTATAGAAGATGTAATTAGAATATATAGAACAGAGAAGGCAGAGAACGGACTCACTTGTTGTAGAGGACTATGTCGGGCCTCCATATGTGGTCGGACGGCACGTGCAGCATGTGGACTCCGCCGTACTCCTTCGGCTCCCATCGCAGCTTGTAATCGTACCATGACTTGAAACAGCCAACACAAAAAATATAACCATATTATTTATCCGTTATTCGACGCGTCTCGTCTCGTCGATCGACGAGAACGATGCAAATATATCGAGGAATCTGTTACAGACAAATTGCGGTACGGAAACAATTTTTCATCCGACGAGACGCGCCACGTTTCATCAGCTTCCAAATGAAACGCGGCGCAATGTATCCGTTGCGATAACGCGTTGCTTATCGGTACACAATCTTCTCTAGCTCGTCGATACGCGGCCAGGCCGTGCGGGTGGATACCGAATCGCGTGCGAAAAGAAACGTCCGGACGTGTCTCGTGTACCGGAACATATCGAAGCGGAAAATTGTGCGGCGGAATCGGACGAGATTTCAGGTAGTCGCACGAAAAAGAGGCGCGCGTCCTCGGAGGACGAGGCGGTCGACCGGCGCGATAGCTGGCTCGCAAATGCCAGATCCAGCGAACCGANGAAACGTCCGGACGTGTCTCGTGTACCGGAACATATCGAAGCGGAAAATTGTGCGGCGGAATCGGACGAGATTTCAGGTAGTCGCACGAAAAAGAGGCGCGCATCCTCGGAGGACGAGGCGGTCGACCGGCGCGATAGCTGGCTCGCAAATGCCAGATCCAGCGAACCGTCGCGACGTTACCAAAGATTCGATCGCGTTTCTTCGAGAGGAACGATCCTCCCCGCTTCGATTCGAAAACTTACTTCCGAAGCGAAGTACAATTATTAAACGATATTACCGATTTTACGTTTTGCTAATAAACGAACTAGCGACACGAATTTCGAGACTCGTTATTATCCGAGGGGCGACACTGGCGAATATTACAGCCGCGTTACGAATAATACGAGGGGATATAAGTAGAACGAATTATCCGGGCTGGAGTTCATTTTCCGCAGGGGCGTAATTTAATTTTTCGATGGAAAGCCAGTATCCCTTCCCGGTTTCGGAGAAAGTTGTTGGAAATTCGATTGCCCCGCGGCCATTAATTAGTGGCCAATTATCCTGCGGGGGTCCGCGGATGGCTGCGAAACTTCGCTAGAGAATTTCTTCGTAGAAGATCCAATCAGAGATTCCCCTTTGCCCGATTCTGTTCGGCGTATAGAAACGCGCGGTTCGTACAGTTCGATTCTGTTTTATAAACGTTTCTGCTTTTTAACATTTGTTTCGTTCAATAGAGATGTCTATTTGTTTCAATTCCCATCGCCCTTTCGCATTACGCTCCTTGCAAACAGACCGCCGATTTTATGCGTTTATAAAATAATTGAACGCGCAGAAATTACAAATGCCGCGAGCAGTTCGATAAATGCATATTTCGATGTTCAACCGACGGAACGACTGCTGGCGAATTCCAACCGCGTAGAAATGGGAGGAAAAAAAAAAAATTCGACTCGTTTACCCGAAAAGATTGAAATGTGTCGCAGAGAGGTGGCGGTGACGCAGTTAATTGTTCGGACGTGCAGTAGATTTTATCGATTCCGGCGGCGAAAACAGGCGCCCCGTTTCTTCGCCGCAGAATTTCCGCGCAAACACATAAATCTAACAATAAGTTTCATTTTCGTGGCCTAGTGACCAGAAAACCGGAAGAAACATTAGCTGAAGTTCGCGGTGGCTCGTAAACATTCGCATGGCCGCGTGCAGGTCCATTGCCTCCGTCCGTGTAGCAGAATTTTTAGTTCTTATTTTGCGCCAAGCTCCCAGCCGCGACTCTCTTGTCACAAACATGCCGTGGTCGTCGTCGCTTCGACTACTCGCGCGACGCGCCCGTCTCGCCGCGACGAGCAATCAAAAACTCGTTCCGCCGGATTAATTCAATTGCGCCGGAAATTAATATCGGAACAGTGTCGCAATTATTAAGTTACGAAAAAAAGTCGCGTTTAATTAACAGGGGTACGCGCTCGGTGCGGTTTACCGTTTAAATAAGCCGTAGTTAATTGGAATGCGCAACATAGTTCTATTATTAAACGAGACAAATGTACATTTATGAAAGGCCGTAACGCGGGCGCGGCCGTAACCCTGTCAATTATGAATTCATTAACGTGCTCCATCAAAGATAAATAATTGAGCGAGGCCTACGTTTAATTAAGTTTACACTTGAAAGTTTGCTGCAATCAGGGCCGGGCCGGGCCGGAATTATACGATAGACGTTGGATCGCGTCAACGCGGAACATGAATATTTAATATCGGAATTAGAGCTGCTTTTAGGAGGCGCGAAGATAGAGAAAAATTTCTGGATCGCGAATTCATGAATCCTAAATAGGAATCGGCCTTCGCGTCGTCTCCGCATTAAAACTTTTTCTTCTTTTACGGCCAATCCATAAAAACGTATGAGTACGTCATTCTTTTTCCCTCCTAAGGGTGCTCTCGAAAAGTTGTAAATGTAGTCAGGTGCGAACGTGTCGATGAACTTCCCGTCGTTCGTTGCTCAATTTTTTACGCGATACTTTATTGCCGCTACCATAAATTATTCGGCGAACCTTNAAATTTCTGGATCGCGAATTCATGAATCCTAAATAGGAATCGGCCTTCGCGTCGTCTCCGCATTAAAACTTTTTCTTCTTTTACGGCCAATCCATAAAAACGTATGAGTACGTCATTCTTTTTCCCTCCTAAGGGTGCTCTCGAAAAGTTGTAAATGTAGTCAGGTGCGAACGTGTCGATGAACTTCCCGTCGTTCGTTGCTCAATTTTTTACGCGATACTTTATTGCCGCTACCATAAATTATTCGGCGAACCTTGCCAGCTACCAAGTATCAAGAGTAATAATATAACTCCATCGTTCCTTATACCTTACACCCATACACTTCCTCTCTTTATATCCGTATTTGCATACAAATGCATCAAAACTTAGCCTGACGCGTTACAACGATTGTGGGAGAAACAGCAAGCTCGAGAACGCGTAAGTAGTACGAGTACATGCATGGTCAGACCGTTCACGTAATCATCGGATCCCCGACCGGATTTAATTCATAAAAAGCGACTTTGTTAAAATATGAATTATCCGTCGGTCGACTTTATCAGCGGAGCTGCATGTTAAGTTCGTTCGGCGATATCGAAGGAGTAAAATCAGGCGCGAGAGATCCAGGATGTTGGCCAGGATGAACGGGGCGAAATGGGTGAACGGGGACGGAGGCGGGCAGGCAGGCGGCGGACGGGAACGAACAAAGAGGAAAATAACTGATACTATCAGGAAGGAGATATAAAGTGGAAAGAGAGTCGAGACGTGTCCGTAGATAGAAAGGGCAACGGTGTGCTACTATTGTTATCAATTTATTTCCGATATATTGACTGGCCGCTAAAAGGGACGCCCGTCATCGGTATGTGATCGTGAATCTCCCACGGCCTTCCCCACTAGAAGGCTATAGCGTATCGATTCCTGTCGACCGCAGATACCTACGCCTACGTATTTCTGAAGGCACGTCAGAGATTTCCAACTCGCGCTGGCTGGGATGCAGCTCGAAACTAAACGTAATTAAACCCCGTTGAAAGATTAATTTCGTGGACACGGGTCACGGGAGTTTCGACGAGTTCATTCGGATTCAGCAGAATTTACGACTGCTCGGACGAATTAAGACGGAAAGTCGAGCCAACAACGATATCAGGAGGGAACAGGAATTTTACTTGCTACAAGGAACGTTTATTAACGCGAATTCCCTTCTCGGCGGATTCGTTCGTCCCACTGAATTCAGTTTGCTCTTTATAGAACGTTACTTTTGAAATTGATGTCAACGACGCAAAAGCGCATTAAAACTATTAAATACGTCGTTCAATTAATTTTCCATGGGACTTGAAGAGGAGTACGCGTCGAGCGTATGATGATGAACGGTAGAGAGGAATTAAATAGGCAGAAGCATGTAATCGTCAATTTTCTCCCAAAAGGGATAATGGCTTGATCCCCTCGTCCCTTCGTCGACTTTCCGGCGAATTCGTCTCTGCATCCGTTACGGTTAGAAACGAGGCCAGAAGAATTTTTGAAAAAAATTCGCGAAATTACGTACGAACGATCCACGGCCATAAATCTAATTTTAACACCCTTTCAGCTTCATTTCCCAGGTCGCTCGTCGCTGTTTCTTTTTCGCCCGAGCAATCAGATCAATGATTTTCACGGCACGGTCAATGGCTCGTGCGCGAACCGTTTCACACCCTGACATAATCGTGCCCGGCCCGGCGAATACGAGTGCGCTTTAACCACTTTGGGACTTAAGTTAATTCCGTCCGGATCGATGAACATTTCGAAGAACCACACACAGGGTCTTTAACCTATCAACCGATTTAACCTACTTTGTACATCCGGAGCTTATACTCTCAGTCTGCCCAGAGGCGCGCTATGTGTGGAGATTATTGCCGACAAAGGCCGAAGCGTGACGGAATAATGACCGCGTTTCATACTTCGAATCTTCCACGAAAATACCGCCACCCTTGGCAACAAGTTTTTCATCTAAATATAACCGTGTAACAAACTAGCGGATAAACGGGGCACGCGGACCATCCTCGAAGATGCTACTGCGCGTGTATAATGTATACTTGATGTTACTGCATTGCTCAAAAACTTTTAGCCAGGAACAGCGGCTATAAAGAAAGGATTAACTGTCGGGGGCCGTGAATAATTTTCATAGTCACATCGGGCGCACGTATTTCATGAAAGTTTTATTAGGTCCGCCCCAGAAGTCTCCCACCCGATTAGATCGTAATGAATTCGGGCCAGTTCAAAGATCAATTTAATTGCCGATGTTACATTAGACCGAATGGAAATTGTACCCTGGTCGAATTTAATTACCGCTCGGTGTTCCCGCCGCCGGTCCGACCGTCCGCGTTCGACTCGAAAACGTATCGCTTATTAATACCCGTGCCAACGACGTTTTGCGGAAACGTATTATATTAACGGTCCAGGGAAACGGACGAGTCTGATACGGCGAACGATCTGAAATTCGGTAAGAGGCGAACCGAAGAAATTTCACGGCGAAACACCATTATTGGAAAATCAATTTGCGCAAGGATATTCTTTGTACCGCGTTCGAAACGATGTTCGTTTTTCGGTGGAATACAGCGGGGGATCGCGACCCCGATTCGTAGCGCGACACTGACACTTCGCCGGCTCGCAAAGGACGACTTTTCAATCGCTGCTCTCGCAAACGGGGAACAAAAAGGCGAGGCGAGATTCGGAAAAACGAATGAACCTCGAAACAGAGCCACTGTCCGGACGAGTTACACTCGCTGCTATACTGCGGGACTCTATAGAAGAATTAGAGGCGCAAAAATGTGCAACGTCGTTACCGTTCGCGATCTTTGCCTCCTTCTCTAAATCGNCTCGGTGTTCCCGCCGCCGGTCCGACCGTCCGCGTTCGACTCGAAAACGTATCGCTTATTAATACCCGTGCCAACGACGTTTTGCGGAAACGTATTATATTAACGGTCCAGGGAAACGGACGAGTCTGATACGGCGAACGATCTGAAATTCGGTAAGAGGCGAATCGAAGAAATTTCACGGCGAAACGGCATTATTGGAAAATCAATTTGCGCAAGGATATTCTTTGTACCGCGTTCGAAACGATGTTCGTTTTTCGGTGGAATACAGCGGGGGATCGCGACCCCGATTCGTAGCGCGACACTGACACTTCGCCGGCTCGCAAAGGACGACTTTTCAATCGCTGCTCTCGCAAACGGGGAACAAAAAGGCGAGGCGAGATTCGGAAAAACGAATGAACCTCGAAACAGAGCCACTGTCCGGACGAGTTTCACTCGCTGCTATACTGCGGGACTCTATAGAAGAATTAGAGGCGCAAAAATGTGCAACGTCGTTATCGTTCTCGATCTTTGCCTCCTTCTCTAAATCGAACGGTTTAGTCGCATGAAAATCCGCAGTGTAATCATTGCCATTGTACGTTGCACGTGCGGCGGGTGTAACTCGTTGCGCCGAGTGGCGACCGAGGCTTCCAGGTTGTCGCAAACGGGTTAGTCGGAAGCTAAAGAGGGGCTGGTTTCGACGTTGAAGGATAGCGTGTCGGTGAGAGACGCGGCCCGAATACCACCCCGACGCACGTACACGAGTAAGTACAACCGGAGACAGATGCGGCTCGGAACCCTGGGATACGAATTGTCCAGCTTCAATTTTGACGCTGGCCATTGATCTATCGGCGTCAAAGCAGCAGCGAATTCACCTATTCTCTTAACGGCAGAATGGACGTCGATTCTCGTTGTACAAATTTGATTGTGACGAGACCGTGGAATTTTCCCATTTTACTAACCTTTTTAGAGAAACATTCGATTCGCGTAAAAAGCTGCAGCGGTCTGGTTGTTATACAAAAAACAACGCGTCGTACCGTTTTCTATTTACAGACTTATTTTCTGGAAAGGAGTTTCCGGTCCTCTTCTAAGACGTTTGTTACAGTTAGAATTGCAATTCACGAGGTTGGTTTTCGCTGGTAGACAATGAAAAATTGTGAAAGGAAGGAGCGCGATGTCGCGGAACGTGCCGGGACGATCCGTGTTCTGCGAACGGTAACGGTTAAATTTGTAACCCTGTATCCTTTAACGTTCCAAAAGGAACACCGGGTGCAGGGAATGAACACTGAGAAAAAGTGAGAGAACAGGAAGCTGGCACGCAGGCGGTGAGAAATATAAAACATCGAACGGAAGGAACAGAGAAATAGTGGAGAGAACGTAATACAGAGCGTATTAAAACGTGGGAATGAATTCAAGAATAGAAAGAATTGTATACAATTTTTATAAATATACCCCATCCCTCTTGTTCTCCGATACCACTTCAGTAAATTATGAACAGTTCTTTGATCGACCGGTATTCATCGACAGAAGAGACTCGAATCGAAAGTAAGAGAGAAAGTGGAAGAATAATATGGCAGTGAGAAGAAGGGAGGGACGAAAAACAAAGGATGCGTCGATGAGGAATACAAAAGGTCTGGTTCAGAGATGAGAGAGTTTGGAACTTCGTTTAACAGTGCAACGAATCGGAAAGGATTGGAAGCTCCCGCAGTCGCAAAAATCTGAACTGAATAATAAGAAAGAATTACTGTCATCGATCGTCTTTGCGTTTCTCTCTGCGGTTAATCGAGTTCGCGGAAAATATAAATCACGACGTAACCGCTGCCTGTAATATATTCTAATGAAAACATGGAGGCAATCCCGGCCGGTGATGAAACTGAAAACTTTCAGTTTGGAGAGGAGCATTTTTTTTTCTCACCGTCGCGTCGTACAGCTTGCTTTATGAACTTTGTCTTGATATACAAGATTAAAAGCAATTACCGTGGAAATTAACTCTAAACTCGGCGTTTAACACGCTCGGCGGCCCGGTTTCAATTTTTATCAGCGAGTTTCTTTTATCAACGCCATTGAAAAATGATGTCATTCGGGTTTTGCCACGATTATACATTGAGAAGGGTCTAATTAGGAGGAGGAACAATGAGATATGGAAATAATTTTCTGCTAAGAACTGTGTACGGCCCGGGTAATTATTCATGTCAACATCAATTAAAGGGGGCATAAATTTTCAGGGCAAGAATGTTAATTCGCCTTTAAGAACGAGACTGAACTCGCCGGCGTAAATTGCACGTATACGTCCAACGAATTCACCAGGGGTTTATCTTTGAAGATGTTTTTCAAGTTGCTCGCGGAACGAGGGACGGGGAAGTTAATTGGTCTCGCTTAATTATTCTTCAATTACATTTGCCGCTACGAGCGTCTGTCTCCTCGATTCTTTCAAGAAAAGTGCCGAGACAAGCAGTTACATATTACTTCGCGGAGCAATTTCCAGTACTCGGCTCGGAATAAGCGACTGCCTCGCACGCACCGAGTACGTTAACTTCGGCCTCGCGGTCCTATACTTACTCAGAAATAATTTTGCTCGCGATCGACGACGAGACGGACGTCTTTTCGCACGGCGAATTAAAATTAAGTGAGAATCCTGGCAAATGGACTTCGGAGACGACGGTCTGATCTACTTAAGCGGTTCCGAGATAAATTAATGTCGCTCACCTGTTCTACCCACAGGTTCGTCGTCATGATCTGGTTCTTCAAGTTCTGTAACAGAGATCAAAATTCCTTCGTTATGACACCACGAATCACTTTAATTATAAATGGGCATTTCATATCGATCTACAATACATGACTTCGTCGTTTGCGACTCCGTCAAGATTTTTACATCCCTAATTTTTTATTTACTACCAGAAAGATAACAATCGCTGTCCCCGCGTTCACCTTACACACGGTAATTACAAATTTACGATACCGGCACTTAAAAGATCAGAAGTTTCGCCCCCGGATTTGACTTTCGTCCCTTGAATTATTCATTCCTCGAATCGGTCTTCGCGAAACATTCGGGATATTTTCCCGGTTTCTTGCCGCTAATTTGAATTCGAGGCTGCGCAACTTTTAACGAGTTCGGTATCCATTCTTACTCGAGGAGCCGCGCGACAGCTGCGAAATGTAAATGCCCGGGGAACACGAGCCAAATGAAGACGGGGTTCAATGGACGAATATTTAATCCCTTAACATTGTTCCAAATCCGTGCAACGGTATTTACGGTGGAAAATCAATAAATTAAATGAATTACGATTCGGTAAAATGCGCCGAGGGATTAATGCCCCGCTCTCCATCGAATAAAATCGAATGAAGCGAATATAATAGATTATTTTATGAGACATCCCTTATTGCTCCCGTATACTCCTAAATCAAAGACGTGGACAAGCGTCTGACGAATTGTATATGCAATATTTGGATTCCATCAATCTCCTTGGACGGGAAACGGAAAGTATTTAAAACGCGTTAATCTACAGGCGATACCGGAATATCGGGAGCGTTGATTTATCGCCTAGTGCCATTTGCTCGGCCCGTATCAAAAGTCTATTACTCGTGGACACCGGACGACCGGCACCACCGGTTCAATGACCCCGGAGCTCTCGTGTCTCTATCCCGATCCATGTTTCATTGAGACACCGTCCATCGAATGATTGCGACAAACCTGCGAGAATATCGACCGGCCGTCGTCGTTTCGGTTAACAACCTATTTCGAAAACGTTGTTTTTTTTCTTTCGTTTTAATAGACCGACGAAGCGACGACGACGGTCCCATTTAACGGCATTAATTTTAAGCATTCATTAAACCGGTTGCGCAGCGGAGAGGAAAAAGCGTGATTGAAATGAAATCGACTAAATCAGAGAGAAGGCAGTTTATTGCGCATCCGGCGAGGAACGCATTGCATAACTTGCCGATTGTATAAATTTATCGGATGAATATGTATCCCGTGGCCGCAAAGTAGGAACGTTCGTCCGAGCCTCGGATTCATGTATGCGCGCGTATTATGTATACAGGCAACAATTCCCGAGCTGCGGATAAAATAATATACTCGCAGTTTAGGATCGGGACCGTTGGACACTGTTACGAGAGATTGCGGGGGAAAACGGTTAGAGGGAAAATTACAGACGCAAATGAGGTTCCACGGAAATCTCGGACGCCAACGTGATTAGTCTTCGCGGATTAGGGAAAGCCGTTGTCCGTTGCAGTCGCCTCGCGTAGTCGTCGTCGTCTGGGGTACGTGCGAACGAAACCGCGTGAACACGATTATGGCAGACGCGAGAGACTTACAACAAACACTTACTCCACCGCGTCCCTTCGGGATTACCGTGTTTACTGCGCCGTAAAACAATTCTCGGAGAATTGCAACAATATTTCCGCCGACACCATTATTCGACGTTTACTTTTAAGACAGTTTTACGTCCCGTTTTGCGAAATTAGTATCGTGCAAATCTGCACGCGAAACATTGCGTCCGGCATTACGCGAATAAATATTATATCAGTTTTTATTGTAACATTTAGACGACGAAGTGAAAATAAAATTTGTACATTTTGTCAGTATCTAAATCATTAAATAATGTTTTCGCTCGGGATTTAATTTATTCCGTCGTAAATTATTTAAACCAATTTGAAACGATATTAAAGCGATCAGATCGCGTGGGAGTGAGATCCGATTAACGGAATATTATTTTTCACGCGCGGTTCTTCCAACGCGATTATTACGCGGCGGGATAAAATATAGATTGCCGTGACACTTAGCACATCATCGAACTTCCGCAATTGACCATTTAATCCGCATTCGAGCCGCCGCCGCCGCCGCCGACTCGATCTGGTTTACGCTGTTAATGGCACATTGATTACACGGCGTCCAATCGGAAACTTCGTCATGTGTTCCCGTTGTAATATAGCACATGCCTCGAATCACACGCAATTTCAACGCTGCTAACACGATTTCCGTGCCATCTTCGCTCCCTAACGTACCAGCTGACCGCGTTACAAAACCGTCACACTCCTGGCTTTCGTCATAAACGCGGATCGACGTCCAAAAGAAACTTTCTATGGAATCGTCGTAAGAATGAAAACAGCTGAGCCAATCGATAAATGAACAATTCCTCCCGAGGGCGAAGGCAAGCTTGAACCTGATTAAACGCGCGGGATTGTCGGTGAATTATTAGCGAGCCGTGTCAACGGGTAAATAACGCGAACGTACATTGGTATACGGTAATAAAACACGTACGATTATTCATAACCGAAACTGAAGAGCCGCAATTTGCGAGAACCGTGCGGGAGCACGTTGATTAATGGCGCGCGTTTCCCTATTTCGAACCGGAATTTATGGTCCGAAACTTGCGAGCCGCGCCGATATATGCACTCCACGGGAAAGAAACTCGCGACCTGACCGAAGTTTAATATCCGCGGAACTGGCACGCGAGTTTCACCGGCGTATGTCGCCAATTGTCTGGCCCGATTCTGTTCCGAGCGGCACAAGTTCCCGGTACATGCACCCGACTGCGTGCAGCGGAGAGTTCCGTCTCGTGCGGCGAACAGATACAGAGGACGATCCCGGGAGCATGTTAAAATTGATTCGCTGTATATGGTATATACGAATCGGAGGAGCGTACCAAGAGGGTATCAGATGTTTCACGGACGTTGCGTCATAAAAGTTTATAAATTACGAAGTTTCCCGGTGTCGTTTGTTCCGCCGTAGCGGCTAGGAGCATGATGTGTGGGCTCGGATACGTTCGGACAGCGGCGAACGAGAGGGAGCAATATCTCACGGCGAACGAGGAGAGACACGAAGGAACCGTATGTCTTCCGATAAAAATCTCGCGAAAATAGATCGAACTCGAGGAAATACGGTATCCGAGCCGCGACATAATTTATAGAAGTCTGGGGGGACGGCGTCGATACGGGATCGTTACGGGATCGTAAGCGGAATCGGCGGGAAACGCATGGTATAATGAGATGATCCGCCTTTTACACTTGCAGATGCGCTGCGGAAGGCGCAAGCTCGGGCCGGCGACGGCGGCGGCGGCGGAGAGGTAGGCGAGGCGAGGCGAGGCGAGGCGTGGCGAGCGATGCGACGCTACTCTGCGGCCCGAGGATCGCCTATGAATAATGCAGAACGAGTCGAGTGGCGCGACGCGTTGCCTTCGTTTATCTGTATACGCGAAAATCAGAAAACGTCGTACCCTATGAATCGGTAACGAATTCCATTCGGAAAGCTTCTGTACGCACGCCGCTTTTCCCATGCCCCGGTCACAAAACTTGTATTTCCTTTCTGTCACCGCGACGCCACGCGTGAGCCGAATTTACCGGCGGCGTCTGCGGCCGGGTATTTTTAAACGCCGTTACAGCCAGATCAATATGCCGGTGAAACTGGGAGAAGGAAAATCGAACCGCTTCAATGCCCGCCTCTCGCCATCTATTGACACTTATCACTTGGAACCGGGTCGAGATAAGAGTCCCGCCGATCTTCTTTTAACCCACATGCGCGCGATTCATTTGGTCATTATCGTCGTCATCGATGCCATTATCGTTTATTCATTGACTCCGCCGGAGAACTTTTGAACGGTATCAATCGTCCGAGGCACGCGACGCAAATGGGTCAATGAAAATTAAAATGAAGCCGCCGCCGCTGCCACCCCTTTTACATTTTGTGTTCACGCGTAAACAAATGTTTGTCCGCCGGTACGTATGAACCGATACTGTAAACAGAAATGCAGATATGCATATCGAGCGTGCATACGTGCAATCGTGTAGCCGGGTATCTGCGTAGTTATAGATACGAGACAGCCAGTCGTATGAATGCTGATGCAAGTAGGTAGAAGCGGAGTAGCTCTCTCTATGGCATTGTGCGGGGTACAATAAAATCGTGGACGTCTACGCCACACGTTTGCTTCCGTTAATGCCGTGTGTGATACGAGAACGCGGTCGATTACGACCTATCTAAACGACGTGGCTATTGCATACGTGCACGCATTTTATTCCGTCCGTCGGGATTCGAAAGTTCTTAATTCGACGAACGGCGGCGGTGGCGGCGGACCGGGGAAGCGGTAAAATTTATACGACTTTGCGGATCATAATTCGCCGGCCGCTTAATAAAATGCATATTCAAATTCGTTCGATACTTCGATCGCGAGCGCCGCGGCGTTCTGTTTCCACTGCAAACAAGCAACGCGGAAACAAAAAACGAGTGTAAATGAAAAGCTTTCGAAAAAGTCAATGTTTTACTTTCTCCACTTCAACGTTTCCATATTCATGATATTTCAACGAGCCTAACCAACGTCGAGGGGGTCGGTTCAAAGTCCTTATAAATCATCTCAGGAGATCGGCCGGAGAACGAAAAAACAATTTCCAATGCTGTTTCGCGAAAAAGTTACCGGGGCGTTTAACAATAGTTTCTGTTTTCCGGTACAAGCTCTCTCGAGTGCATCTGCATACAGAATTAGAGGAGAGTTCCGCCGTGCAATTTGTGAAGCAAATGCGAAAATGATTTGCATACGACGATTCTTTTGCCTCTAGACCGTGTTATTAATAAATTTCAGTGAAAATAGAGCTGAGAATTCTCGATTCCGTTCCTAGTCCCTTTCACAGATTCGGCGTGATCAGGTGGTCTAATTAATCGCGATCACGGGTGCTAGCGGCAATGGGATCAACTTAGCAGCTGGCTGTAATTATCGCGATAAGCTACTCGACGGTGCATTGGCACACGGTACGCGTCGTACACTCCACTTCATAAATCTTACAACGCTCTCAAGTGCTCGTTATCTGTCAAGCGATCTGATAAATATCCATTGAACCAGAGATTTATACGAATTCGTGCCTGTCACCATGGAACGAACCGAACAGAAATTCTAAACCAGAATTTCATTCGCGATTCGAAGCGTAGGTTCGACGCGAGACACNCAGAGATTTATACGAATTCGTGCCTGTCACCATGGAACGAACCGAAGCAGAAATTCTAAACCAGAATTTCATTCGCGATTCCAAGCGTAGGTTCGACGCGAGACATGTTTTCTCGATTATCCGTTGGAACATCAGAGAATTTGCTCTGAGAGCGTTCGTTCGATGTAAAAATCCGTCGCCAGACTTATGAGCGTGGATGTACGTCGGTTTGGAAGGTAGTTAGGTGCCGTAGTTGTCGCGAGAGCGTGTCGATAAGAGTCGAGCCGGTGAAAAAGGGCTTAAACCGTGTGGTACACGCGAGGCCGGGATGAATAGATAGCGTTTGATCAATGAACTCGCGGAACAACGGCCAGGCGAAATAGTTCCGTTGGAAAGTGATGCAGGTGGAATGTTTACCAAACAGATAGCAGGATTTTGCCGGGGGCAGGTAGGGGGAGCGGAAGGGTTACACGAAAATCCACTCAGCGATTGACTCGACCGTCGAACCCTCCCAGACGTTCTTAACGTCGAAAACTAACAGTTAGGCGTATCGTCAGAGGTCTGCGCTCCTTCGTCCGCTAGATTGGATCTTCCGTTGTCAGACCTCGAGCACTCTTACATAAAATCTGTCCAGCTCGGACAGTTACGAAATAAGAATATCCCGATAAATATTAATGAGAAAAGAACGTAGCGTATTTTCTCGTTACGTGGTATCGACAGGTGAGACCCGGATTTACGTAACACTCGAGGAAATTTAATTTCCAGCCTGAATAGAAACTTGCTTACTTTCGAGCCGTTCGTTCAATCCTCCCCCGAGCGAGCCAAGCTCGAAAAGCTGTCGTTCTTAATAACGACTTCGAAATGCACGATCTCGTAGCTAGGACTTATACGTACGATTTTCAGATTAATAGTAAACAAAGGCGGCGCGTTCTTTTATCGTAGGAACTCCGATGAAAATTGATTAAACCCGCGGACGTCGTGCGTAACCGCAACGACCCGACGCAACTCCACCTTTTATACGCCTTTCTACCATCTCTTTTTTATTCTCACCGCCCCCTCTTTCCATTTCCTTAATTGATCGACGTGTACACGGGAAACGTGGAATGATTTACGAGTTAAATCGCGGCGAAACTTTCCTCCGCGTTAAACGGCTAAACCTTTTTCCTACGGACAACGAAATACTTGTTGCACTATTTATAAATCGCGCGTGCATTTCATTTCGCTGTCGCAACGTCGGGTTCGTTCGTTAAAAATATACCTAGTAGCGACAAGTGGCCGCGATCGATACCGCGGATTCGAACAGCGATATTTTATTTGTTCTGTAAACAGCGAACTGCGAGACCGGTCCGTCCGATTCGAGTTCGCATGATGAAAAAGGAAGAGAGCTTCGGCCAATGAAAAACTCGCGTCAAAGCCATTGTACAAAACGGCGCGCCATCGATACGGCTAAATATCGACGCAGTTATTAACCGGCGGAACTAATCCCGGCCCGGCTTTTGCTCCATAAACGCGTATATTAACTGTCCTATAATGTACGATCCCGGCCATAGGCTAAAATAGAGCCACGGCTGGCCAGTGGCTTTCCATTACTACTGGCCCGGGCTTTTCGCCGCACATTCATCTGCGTACTCGTAACTTCACCTGTACACGCTAATAACATCTCTATCAGCCATTCGGTATCTCGAATCTTACCCTATTTTTTCAAATAAAACCTCCGATAATCGTAATTCCAACAGTAAATAATTCAAACAGTAATAGCTGATACAAAATCTACTACATAAAATATACTATTTCGTACTCTGAGTTGCTTATAAAATCTACTAATAATTCACGGTTTGTAAAATGAATCGCGAGACCGCGTTCGTTAATGCAGCTAGAAGCGATAACAATTCCTCTCTCTCTCTCTGGTGGGTGTATCGAAAAAACGATAAACCTATTAAGAGTTAACGAACGCGGTACTCCGTATAAGTACACGATGGCTATTGTCCATTTAAGGGAGGTAGTCTAACAATGATGCATGAACCGCAAGGTAATGCCGGCGGGTGGTTGCGAGCGACCAGTAAAGAGAACGCATAGCCCAATAATTACGTAAATATCGCGCTCCCCCTCGTACCTTTCATGAAAATGATATAGAGCCCTCTCCGCAGCTTTCAGCCCAAAGGATTTCTGTCTACAACACGCTATTTTATGGCCGCCGGTGTTAAACGCTTTAACTACAGGAAATTTCATCGTAAAAATATCCGAATCGTTTTCACGTGTAAGAATTATCGCCAGAGATTTTATACATTCAAAAATATAAAAGACGCGCGCGGTATCTGAGGACGGAACACGGAAATCTTGTCCGGTCTCTCGAAATTGATATTATAAAAGCCACGGGCGCAGTTTCATTCTTTTCGTTTCGTCTAATAAAATGGTAATACCCAGAAAAACGTATGATAGCTATAGCTTCTCTTTCCAGCGGTAATTCGCACCGCGACGGGAAGACTTAGGAATGAATAACAGTTATTCCGATCCATTTGTATTCCGCATTTAGGCCGCGCGTAATGAAATTTTTCGAGAAACATGGCTCTTTCAAATTCCCTTTAAGAATTATTATATTGTAACTACCGGGTTTTTCTTTTCTTTTTTTTTTTCGTAACGAGACTTGTTCCCCGGCAATCGATAACAAATAATGAGGGTGGAACATCTTTTTTTTCCTGCAAAGCTCCGTAACGGATTTCTATCAGGGAACAAAGGAGGGACGTTCCCTCTTATTTTGTAAATTAAGGGAAACATAAATTCTTTGTCATTTGCATCGCGCATTACGTCGCGGAATATTCAACGACCCGGGGCGCCGAGGTACAAAATGATCTCGGACCAATTTTTGTGTAAATCGCGTGTCGGCGAGCCGTAAAAGGCTAACGGCAACCAAATTATTTTCTGTACTCTCGCGACGAGTACCGATGGACAAAGGAACTCTTACAAATGCCGAGCTGCTTCGTAAAAACAAAGAACAGGGATGAATTGTGCGAATCCGGTGGCTTCCATTCAAGTTTTGGTCAATATTGAAAGGACACTACCAGTTTCCAAACATTGGCTTAATCTAATCTGACGTAATCTGGGCTAGCCATATCACGAATGTAGGAATGTCGGGAATGCTTCTAGCAACGTGCATATAGAGACGCAATAACCTTCCTACACGCGCGTATAAATTCTCACGCGGTTATTGAGCAACCTGCATATATCGGTTGGATAGAACGTTAGATATTCCCGCCTCGCCGATCTAATATTCCCTTTACCCACAAAGGCAAATTTCTGATCCGTCGCGAGCACCTCGCGAAATAACGTTATTTTTAATATAATTATATAATTCCCCGTGACAAACTTCTGTCGCGTGCATAAATCGTACAAGTGGATCGACGCGATGCGCGAAATGGGAGGAACGAGAGCGAACCGAAGAGCGCGCAGTAGTATAGCCCGGTATTGGTCAGACATCGGCACGGATCGAACAAAGATACCAATTTCGTTGTTTAGAACGGTTCCCCGGTTTATTCGAAATGTTTCACAATAGTTTATCGTGAGTGGAGTTTTAACCATTCGTTAGATAAGTTGAAAAACGTCGATGCTATCTCGTCCGAAATAAATTTTACAACGGGACAGCTTGTACGGAAGTTATTTCTCTGGAAGTCGTTTTGAAAAAGTTCCCATCCAATGAAATGGAATCCCGTGCGTTTACGAGTCGGACGGGAGATTTATGGGGAACGGGATCGCGAATAAAATAATGAAAATGTTCCCGGGCGAAGTAATTGAAACAGTATCTTTTCAATTAGCGGTGAAAAACAGTCCCGATTACAGAATGATTTGGAACGTCTCCAATTGATCGCGGGTGCACGCGGAACGGTGACACTCGCGCATAGGGGTCACGTCGATTTTTAATATAAATTCAAATACCCCGGCGGAGAAGTGCACGTCAGAGAAAGTAGGGCGCGGATGCATGAAGCGCAGAATGAAAATTGTTAACTGACTCTAACGGGAGTTTTTAATACCGTCGCATCGTGTCTCACGTCGCCGATGCTCTCCGAAACTTTGCCACTCGAGTTTTACACGAAGAGAACGGTGTCGGGGTCGGGGACACCCGGGACAGGCCGATCTTTCATGAAATATTAAAGAGACCCGGCGTCGCAATATCGCTCGGATAAAGAATTTAATTGCGTCGGGAACATCTTCCGAATCGCTCCCCGGCAAATAATCAAGAATTACATAAACAACGCTCGGGGAACACTCCCCCGCCTCTGAAATCTCATTACCGTTCCGAGTTACACGCACGACACGTTTTAATTAAGTTTTTTCTTCGATTATATTCGCGTATTATATTCTCTCTGCGCGCGACACGCAAAAAGGGGAGTGCGAATTTTTAAGTCGCATTTTCGCGAGCGCGAACACGACGCGAAACCCGATTACAAATTCTAAAAGAAGAGTATAATTGTACTTGGCCATGGAAATACGTTCCATCCCTTTTCCAGGTAATAACGCTATTTCCGCGTGATAAGTAGACTGCGGAGTTTTTACGCAGAATAAAACGCTCAAAAGAACGTCTTTTATTTACGTCGCTACGAGTAATTACATATAAAATCACGGTTCAGTATTGTTCCCCGTTCGAGGAGAATATTCGAAATTTTGGTACTCGAGGTAGAAATTGAATTCGTTCAAAGGGTCTCCCAGTTTGGTGACAAAGGCGAACCTGAAGAGACGTGTGAAGCGCGTTCAGACGAATTCAAAAGAAACCCGGTACTAGAAGAAGAAAATTTGAGTGGGTACGTCTCTCGAGGATCGCGCGACCCGCCCGGTTGTCCTGTCGCGCGTGAAACGAACGGACGAATACACCTGCACCGGATACGTATGTACGTGGATGCAAAGTGTGTCATCGTTGAAAAAATGCGGACAAAAGGGAAGGGCAAAAGTGCGCCGCGCTTTAACGCAAACGAGCAGACAGTCGGTATAAAACGACGCCCTCCCCGCGTCCCCGTGCTCGCGCGATGCGTGACTATAACAGATGAAAAGGAGACCGCGTTTCACCTTCACAGAGAATAATTATTACTGATATAGGAGCTCGCTGAATTTCCTCGGCAATTTTCGCGAACTTCCACTAATAGAGATGATACGCTTTTAAGTCCTGACGGCGTCGGTAAATCAGTGACAAATATCGTTTCGTAACGACAAACGAATTTGTACCCAGCACATTTTAATAAAATCGTTGGACGAGCCACTGTCATGTATACGACATTCTAATTTTTGTACCCTTGAGACTTCTAACGAAGAAGCTCCTGCCAAACTGTTCTTGGCACCGGGATTTCAGACACTGTCTTTATTGGAATATTCCATAACGGACGAAACGGGTTTTTAAAAGGAATTTTTTCGTGCTATGCGTTTTAAAGCCTTTAAGCCTCTGTGGGCAAAAAAGAAACAGCTACGAAGCCGGCTAAAGGATGAAGTGGCCAGCTCGGTGAAAACGACTTGTCTTTTCGAATAATACCACCAGGGATTGGCTAACGTATTAAATATCCAAAAAGGATCGAGATCGCTTAATTAAACTCGGCTTTAAACTTTCTCCCTAAGTTTATAACAAGCGTAAAATCGTGCCGATCAAATTTAGCTAATGCCATTTTTACGTNAACGAATTTGTACCCAGCACATTTTAATAAAATCGTTGGACGAGCCACTGTCATGTATACGACATTCTAATTTTTGTACCCTTGAGACTTCTAACGAAGAAGCTCCTGCCAAACTGTTCTTGGCACCGGGATTTCAGACACTGTCTTTATTGGAATATTCCATAACGGACGAAACGGGTTTTTAAAAGGAATTTTTTCGTGCTATGCGTTTTAAAGCCTTTAAGCCTCTGTGGGCAAAAAAGAAACAGCTACGAAGCCGGCTAAAGGATGAAGTGGCCAGCTCGGTGAAAACGACTTGTCTTTTCGAATAATACCACCAGGGATTGGCTAACGTATTAAATATCCAAAAAGGATCGAGATCGCTTAATTAAACTCGGCTTTAAACTTTCTCCCTAAGTTTATAACAAGCGTAAAATCGTGCCGATCAANTTTCGTAACGACAAACGAATTTGTACCCAGCACATTTTAATAAAATCGTTGGACGAGCCACTGCCATGTATACGACATTCTAATTTTTGTACCCTTGAGACTTCTAACGAAGAAGCTCCTGCCAAACTGTTCTTGGCACCGGGATTTCAGACACTCTCTTTATTGGAATATTCCATAACGGACGAAACGGGTTTTTAAAAGGAATTTTTTTCGTGCTACGCGTTTTAAAGCCTTTAAGCCTCTGTGGGCAAAAAAGAAACAGCTACGAAGCCGGCTAAAGGATGAAGTGGCCAGCTCGGTGAAAACGACATGTCTTTTCGAATAATACCACCAGGGATTGGCTAACGTATTAAATATCCAAAAACGATCGAGATCGCTTAATTAAACTCGGCTTTAAACTTTCTCCCTAAGTATAAAACAAGCGTGAAATCGTGCCGATCAAATTTAGCTAATGCCATTTATACAGTTCCATCTTGTTAGATGTCAAAACGAATTTCGACTTTCACTCGATCTTTTTTTATTCGAAAAACTCTATTACTATTCCGACGATAGAGAAATAAATTATTTTGACTCCTTAAATTTGAACGCGTTTCGATGCTACATAGTTGCGCGATCGTTACGTGAATTAGTGTTCTGATTCAATGAGTAATTATTTATGCAAATAAATCGCGAGCGGATCGTAAAGGCCGTTACGGTCCGCTGCACTCTGTGTCTACAATACAAATAACGCATTTCGTTACAATTGAATATAAAGCGTTATAAATGGTTTACTATTTGTCCAATTGGAATTTACGAGCCCTTCACAGAAATTCCGTTCACGTGTTATGTATTCAAAGTGTTCCATATTAATTGCCTTTCACCAATTGTGTTCGAACATAATTCAAAGTAACAATTGTTAAAATTGGCCCGCGTAAATTACACATCGAAGAACATTTTATACAAAATCAGACGCCCTGTCTCCGATGAATTCGAGATAATTAAACTGCATCGTCCGAAGACTCGGGCGGTAATGAATTCGTATCGCGCGCTGAACTATGCGAACTCGGTATATCGTTTCGAGATAATCTAATTTCCAACTGCGGTTGCATATCAAACGGTCTTGATATTAGACAGAATGCTTGATCAGGCATGATACGCATTCTTCTTGAACCCCCTTGAACTCTCCATCGTTTCCCCTGAATAGATCATCAACCCTATCTCCGCTGCCGAGATCTCCCACGTACAAGCTACATTTACTCTCGTCGCTCCAGTAACGTTATCAAGCTTGAAGAGTCGCTGTTTTCTTAGGCTACGCGGGTAACTATGAATTTTTTCTCGGCGCATCCATTATACCTTTTACTTGCCCTCCTTTCATCCCCCGTCCTCGCTAATACCGTCTCCGCTCTCGACTAATTTCTTAAAAGTTCTTCTGCTTCGGAGATTGCAAAATCCAATTACCATTTCTAAAAATCTACTTCACAAGAATTTCCTTTTGTTAATATACAGACCAGAATATCATTTAATATTGTTCGAATTTTCCCAAATACAGGAAGAACGGATCGCTGCATGCTCTGTACGTCGTCTATATTTTTTTAACTGCAATCAACAGAGGCACGAAGACAAAAGAACGAGTCTGAAGATAAAGGAGGACCGACGAATGGTGCCGCTAATTTGCATATACACGGGCGAGAGCAATTTAGTCATCTGCGGAACGTGAATCAGCTAATTAAGCGAGTATGCACGATGACAGGTAAACCACGACTCCGCACATGCCACGTCGTGCTATCTACACCTTGCGCGACCAAACAGATGACGTAGGCAGTTGTGTACGGGCTGCGATTGTACGCGATAAGAAATTCAAATAAATAAATTCGTTCGGGAACTCATTTATTGCTACCGTATCGCGAAGTACGAGGTACATTCTATTTTCGTGAGAGACGAGTCAACGTCAAAAAGCTTGGATTCCCAAGAGACAGGGCCAAGGCTCTTATACGATTACTACCGAGGAGTCGTACTTGCTTAGGCACGAAACTTGCGTTGAAATCTTACAAAGGAAACCTTATTGCATATTCAAGATCCACTGATGGAAAGCATTAAAACTTAGAATCGTTTTAAGCCACGAATGGGAACGTCAAAAGTTATTGCGTTAGTTAGACAACAGAGTCTATTTTCGTGGCCGTAAACTAGAACAGAAGCGGCGACTGTTTCCGGTTTTAGTTTTCTTGCACACGTACGTGACCGCGGAACTATAGCCAAAACATCGGCCATGTATCACTTTCCGCGAGTATATTTTTCACGGTGCACGCGGAAATGTGTTTCTTTCGTTCGGTCACAAATTTTCGTCGAGGCTCACGGTCCCTGCTGTTTCGCTCCTCGATCCCTCGAGAGGTATCGAGCTGATTCTGAATCATGTACTCGGATATCCAAGATTCCTCTCTTACTAGCTTTCACGAATCCACGTAACGCGCGGAACTACGTTTTTAAATTGCGAAGAGGTTCGAGTCATTAAGAACAAATATTGCAGTAGCCGGTTATGCCGGAATGCCGTACGATTGCCGCATCGAAATACGGAAAGGGGAAAGTAATGGGAACTCGATTAATTGCGGCGAAGGAGGTGTACAGTCGGGCCGTGAGATTGAAAAGAGAGAACGGCGGGTAGGGATTAGAATATCTCCGTTAGTCGCTAGAGTATTCTGTTCGTTCGTTTTCCGAATCCTCCTCGTAGCCGGCATTTCTCACCCGGCTTCCCGACGAAATTATTACACGCTCAAGTGGAGTTTCGGCGAGTGCCCGCTCGGAGTAATTAAATTTCAGTGTATATGTTAAAGAGGGCCAGGGGAGGAGTCAAGAACGGATAGAGAGAGTCCCGGCTAACTGACGGAGACGGTGGGAGAATGATGGCGACAACGACACCCCCAACGACTTAAATAATACGAAATCCCGGGGATCCACGGTTTAACCGGGTTAGCTCGAGTCGAGGGCCATTACAACGGGAAAACTGAATCTAACTTCGGTCTAAGCATCGTTTGCCGTCGAATAATGGCAGTAAAACTGCGAACCGATCGTAAAAGCTCGATTCGGACGAGGAACCGAGGGGAATGAATATTGATCTCTGGTCAATCAACTGGCACTAACAGGAAGAATCTCATTACCGTCTTATCGAAGCAACAAATCAAAAGTATAATATTCTACGCAGTTCGCGGTGTGTACACAATTTTTCTGCTCGGTCACCGGAGTAATTACACAAGATGTTCTTTGAACCGGGTCACGAAACGTTGTAAAATACTTTTACAACTAGTGGGGAAGTGCTCGATACAAATGGGTTAAAATGATGAAACTGCGTGAAGAGGGATTGGAGATGTATATTGGAAGCTGCCAAAGGATCTGATGCGACAATTTTACAAGGTTCGCAACTCGGTCGTTCGTTTCTCGTTGATTTAGGTCAGTAAAACCGAGAAAATGTTCCCGGTTACCCTTATGTGCTTGAGATAAAAGAACTGACCCAGCGAAAAACGTAAGAGTGCCAGCTGTACGTAGTAGAGTCTCTTACAAAATGAGAGTTCCAATTTTTTTTATCGTTCAAGTTTCGCATTAACCTAGTGAGAAAATTAAAGGATGGAGGAAGAATTCCTCTTGCCGTCCATTTAAAGAAGAGAGACGTAACCGCGAGAACGATCGGGTGGAACTACCCGTGCTTTGCGAACGGAAATCCGCCGGGGAAAAAATATGTGGCAAATGAAAAGTTAACGCGGCTGTCCGAACGCGGCTGCGACCCGATTCATATCGAATATCTTTAATACCACTGAAAATGCGGACCGCGCCAGAGGGAAACGTGCGCCGGCAGATATTGATATTCGTGTTGTTCCCGGTTAAACCGAAGGATCGTACCCTGGATAATTTCCAACTGGGACGACAATAACACGATTCGGCGCGGCGCGACATCGCCGATAAAAATGTTCGATAGTAAATACGTGATTTCGCCTTGGAAGCGGCAGATGCAGGATCGAAATTGCTCTCGCTTAAGGAATTACTGCCGTCGCTAAGAAATATTAATCGCCGTCATCTGTTCCTCGAAGCGAAAAACGACGGAGAGATAAAGGGTATGATCCCGAAATTGACGACGTCGGGGATTAAATCAAGGCTTCGCACGGGCTCGAATTCGTCAGCACGTGACATCCAGCAGGCTGCGAAAGGATTTGCAAAACGATTACGAAAACTGAGGCTGANGGGTATGATCCCGAAATTGACGACGTCGGGGATTAAATCAAGGCTTCGCATGGGCTCGAATTCGTCAGCACGTGACATCCAGCAGGCTGCGAAAGGATTTGCAAAACGATTACGAAAACTGAGGCTGGCGGTGCTAATGCGCGCGCTGCACTCGTGTAATAACGCAAGGTAAACGAGATATCCTTCCGGTAAATATTTCACGCGTGTATATATGTATATATATATATATATCGGTATCCCTTGCCTTAGCCCATAGATAAACTCAGATACCCCTGCTACTCGTTGATCTTCCCCGTTTATATCGAGGCTGGATCCCGAATTCCCGTCTGCCTTGCGTCATAAATATATTCCACGATACTACGACCAAGGAAAGGTGAAGTTGAATGGAAAAATGGTCGATTCTGGCTATCGAGAGACAGGCGGCGCGATACCATATGGACGTACGGAGAGGAACTATCAACATAATTTAGTGAACAATACTAGGGAGACAATCCGCTTGGTCGATTGCCAAATATCGAAATATATTAACATACGAATACGAACATAACTTGAAATTCAAACCAGTGAATAGGCCATGCATTACGTTCGTATATCAGCCTACCGACTATTCCGATTCTGATAAACTTTATCGTCTACGATGAAATAGTACTTCGAGATTTATTATAGTTATTTGGCCGGCGAATTCGCGCGAGCGCGCGTGCACGAGCTACTTCAAATATTATGGTAAAGTGAAATATCTTAAAATTCCCGAGCGATCTTCTTGTCAGAGGAGCGAAACATTTTGAAAGGGTCGTAAGGAGTGCTTATTTCCTCTCGGTGAAATGTTTCTTCCCTTTTGATAGGGGGACGCGCACTTGATCGAAAGTACTACATGTTGATAGGCACTCGCCTTGTGATAGTTGTACAGCCTCTCCGCGTATTGTTCGAACCATTCCCATTACATCGCATTGTCTTTCGACCACGCTGGTAATCAGCACTGCTTTGTTCCCGGGCTTCATTTTCTCCGGAACGATACCACCGCCCCACTTCAAAACCGGCCCTGAGGAAGTTTTCAATTGTCGGCAAGTCAACCTTCGGACCTCCCCTAATGTTTATATCGCTCGCGCAAACCGTACCCCTGTTATCCGCCGCACAACAATTAGACGATCGTAATCGCCGCGGCCTCGCGCTCGCAACGTCGACGAGGACGAGCTATAATTTTTTAATTTCCGCGTCAACTTCGCGTTTGTCGCCGGGAGAACTAATTTGCAATTTAAAATCGGTACAAGACCGAAAGCGCGCGTCGACGGCCTTCTTCGGCTATCCGANGACGATCGTAATCGCCGCGGCCTCGCGCTCGCAACGTCGACGAGGACGAGTTATAATTTTTTAATTTCCGCGTCAACTTCGCTTCGTTTGTCGCCGGGAGAACTAATTTGCAATTTAAAATCGGTACAAGACCGAAAGCGCGTCGACGGCCTTCTTCGGCTATCCGAGGGCAAAGTAAATTCGAATAAAATGATGCTGCAAATAAAATGCGCCGCGGTGCTCGCGGAGGTACGTTAAATTTTTCCCTCGTACAGCTCGTTAGTTGAACTGCACAAGTTACAACCGGAATGGCAGCAGCCTTTCATACGCGTTTCATATTTGGAAAGACATTTTTTGCAAAAATAAATACATCTCCTACGCAACCGGCTAGTCTCGAATCGTTTCAAATTCCGATGTGGATTTTTCTGAAGTATATCTTCGACGGGATGCCGGCAACGGGTCACGGGTTCGAAATAACAATAATATTCCCGAGTTGCGCAAACTAGATGTTTAAAAGAGGATCTGACTGCGTTAATTATACGACCGGGGGTAAGTATCTTCGGACAGATTCTAACGAACGAAACGCGAATCGTGTCGCCCGACGTAATTTACTCAGATGAAGCATTTGCGCGAACAAGGATAAAAGAATTACAGTTAACGTTCTTATACCGCGGCGCGTTGGTAACGAGGATGAAAAAGCAACTTTGAAATTTGTTTTAGCGCTGCGCGAGAAGAATATGTCGGAGGCGCGTATAATAAGCGAGGGACGCAAGAAAAACGAAGGGATTTCACGCGGTATGGCTGCGGCTTTAAGCGCGAGCATTTCATTTCTCTCGGCACCCTTTTTCGTTTCTCTTTCTTCGCGGCTGCCTCTCGGCTACCAAAAAAAAATCCGAGCAAGACGAGATGCTTGAAACTTGTTCGTGAGTTATCACGTCGCTGCAGGATCTCTGCTTCCAGGATAAGAGCGCTGTTCAAACCTTTCCTCAAACGCAATTTACGGAAATTTTCACGCGGCAAGTCCGCCTATCCGATTTTTAAGCCGACATCCATTATCGGACCACGAATTTTCTGCATTTAGAAAAATACTGAACGTGCACAAAACGTAAGGATTGCACTTCATATGTAAAAATATATGCAATATTAAAAGACAAGTACGTTTTTCTAACTGAGGTCATAAATATGCGGTTCTGGAAGCTCTTATCATTGTCTAAGAAGATTTGGAACTGGTCAAAACACGAGAGTGGGCAACTGAGTTCGCCTTAAATCCGATTTCCAGGCGCAATGCCCCGTTCCCAATACTTGCCACTAATCTACGAAATTAATCGTTTGCGGACTGAGGCAGCCGTCGGAAATACTCGTTCGTCACATTGATCGGCGATTCGACTTTACCCGGAACCGTTTCGGTCCCGTTGATTAATTAAATCGTCGCAATTAGCAAACAGTTAACTATTCGGGGAGAAGGAAACAGCGACATTCAATAATACCTCGAACGAAGAATTCGTACCGCTCTCGTGAAACGTTGACGTTGATCATATTATATTATTAATGCAATCTCCGCAATAGTTAGCCAATAAACAATTTCACAGATTCGTGTTTCTTTTTCCTTTCCATTCCCGAACCGACAAATGTACCACGAATTTAGGAGAACAGAGAAATAGAACGTGCAAAGTATAAGGAATGCACGTGACGCGCGGAACGTCATAATTTTTAAATTTTCCACGAGAATCTGCGGTCTGTCAATAATTGGCATTTCGTCGCGGAAAGTTTTAACACGTTAGAACTGGGAAGTGGCCCGGTGGAAAGATCTATTTCTATTTGGCCGGCCCGTCTTCGATCCAGGTCAAACTTCCGGGGCAGTCGGGATATCGAAAAATAACGAGAGAGTAAGAGGTGAGCACTTGAAAAAGATTACGATACTGGGCCATTTGTTCAGAGAAATGGATATCGCGGTCCGCGACGCGCACCGTGGAAATTTCTATCGATTCTCAGTTAGCCAGGATTCCCGGACTCCCGTTTCCATCGCGCCGACCCGTCTCTCGCTCTTTTACGACCTGTCTCTCTCGTTCTCCCGTTCGTCAACGAACGCTGACGGTCCGTCGCCTCTGCAGATTCCGCCGTTTCACGATGACGCGCGCATTGTCTAAATAAAAATTAAGACGACGTCTCCTCCGACTGCCGTAACGCTTATAGTACGACAATTAACGCGCTGCTGATGAACAGATGATAATGCTATTACGATAGGAACGAGCAATTTCTATGACGAAGTATATCATTATACTTTCGCTAACCGCATATTCTTTTGCGATTTAAGCCCGAACCACCTCCGAGGGGAACATTACCCATTCTCTTATCAGATCGTCAGTGTATATACGCGTACAACATCGTTTCTTCTTTCTCCCTTACGCGACGGTAAATGGCGCGGAGTGTCGCGCCAAGATACGGAGGGTTATCTGTTCGCTCGGTACGAGACATTTTAGAGGCAATTTAGTCGCAGTGAGTCTTCGACGCGATCTACCGTACACGGACCGTGAACCGAGCCGATACCAATTTATAGTTACGCGACGGTTCACGATATTAGAATAACGTAAGAGTTAACGAGGACGTAGATTCGAAGGCCAGAGGAAAATTCCGACTGTTCGTCGTCCGTTTGCGGCGAATTAACCACGATATCGTCTGCGATGTTTTCCAAACGGATACATGAAGAGCAATTTAGCTTTGATGGAACGTCGCAGGTTGTTTACAATGCTTGTTCACGGGAGGAAAAATGAACGAGCCGAGCAAGGGCGAAGCACCCGATAAAATTTACGTAGAAATTGTTGTCTGAATAGATTAACTCGAGTACCGCGTTATCCGAAGCTACTCGCAATTAGCTAACGAGATACGGGTAAGGAGTAGCGTGTATTTAGATTAAAATTCAGCATCGGGAAAAGTATAGAGGGAAATTGGGGCGGAAAGCCTGTCGAACGAAAAATCGGTAGAATTAATTCTGTATATACGCGGGCCGTTGATTGGACGCATTCCTGGTCTCGAGAATAGTTCTTGACAACCGATCACTCCTTTAAGGGTCCTCGAGCGTGCGACGCGGATCTCGACTAATTAACGTGAATTTCGGCTAGATCGTTAAAGTGGACATAGCCGAACCGCCGATTGTCTTCCCGTCGTTTTGATTAAACAAAACGTGCCAGTTAATTTACGTTTAAAAGGAGTCATCCGATCGGAGAGACGTCGCATGCACGATCATTTTCACTTTAATTAAAAAAGTAATTAGGGATATCTCGTTTAAAAGTTAATCAAGAATTCATTTCGGAATCGATTAAGAGAGCGAATGACGCGTTCGTTTTATACTGATTAAAAACGAGGTCCTAAATGATTTTCCTACAAACTCCCGGGCCGCGTTCGCGAACACTTATTAATATTTAATAATATTTTAATATCTCGCCGCGGTGTAAAAAGTCCGAAGCACGAGAGGCGAGGAGCGCGGGTTAAGTGGTCGCTTGACTGTATTTGTCAGACGACTTTTCTGTTTGCATGCCGGCTGCTCGTTTGTTCCACGTACAGGCAGTCATTGTTCTCCCAGATTATTTTTCCTCTTTCGTTTCCTGGTTATCCCCTTGTGCACGTAGGCGGCACAATCGAACGGTTTTTTTTTCCCTCCCTTTTTCTACCTTTACATCTTTCTAAGCTTTCATTTGAATTGCTGCGCCACGAGGAAAACTGCATTAACCGTGATCTCATTTTTGTAACATTTAATTAGTCGGCTTCGGTAGCGCTCACTCCCTCATTGTCCCTCGTATTTCTCTATTAAACTCTCTCTTCCCGGAAACGAGATACGCTTGAATCCAGATCACCGGGATAACAACGTCTAGGTCATCAACGGCGTTTAGAATATTTTCATTATATCCTGCTCCGACGTAACAAAGATTCAACGTTATCTTTTTGTTCATCGATTTTGTCATTACGACATGCGATAAAATAAAACGCTGGCCCCTATGAAATATTAATGTAACACCGCGATCAGCGATTTATATTTGCAGTTTCGGTTGTTCCGATGATTCACGATGGAAAACGCAGCTACGATTTAAATTTTAATAGTGGATCCAGCCGTCCGCGGTGTTTACATAGCCGTTCAGTGATATCGAGCATCGAACGCCCTTTGATAGACGAATCTACTAAATAAATCTCTGGGTCAAAGATCAAGATATCGTTCTGAATTTCATCAATTATTAATGAGGAACTTCCGCCGATATTCGACAGCTTTAAAGCAAACTCTATCATTTTTATTTGACCGGAAAAACTGTAGATGTGAACGAGGTTACACGATTAACAAAAATTATTTGTGTGATCGTGGAAATTCGATGATTACAGAGAATTTTCTGTCCGTTAATTGTGGGAGGCGGTTTTCGGAACATTTTGNAACGCCCTTTGATAGACGAATCCACTAAATAAATCTCTGGGTCAAAGATCGAGATATCGTTCTGAATTTCATCAATTATTAATAAGGAACTTTCGCCGACATTCGACAGCTTTAAAGCAAACTCTATCATTTTTATTTGACCGGAAAAACTCTGTAGATGTGAACGAGGTTACACGATTAACAAAAATTATTTGTGTGATCGTGGAAATTCGATGATTACAGAGAATTTTCTGTGCGTTAATTGTGGGAGGCGGTTTTCGGAACATTTTACAGCAGGCGTGAACGAGGGCCAGTATTTAACCGAGTTCCCGGCATGATTTAATTTGATTCACCGGACGAGGCCTATCCATTGGGAGTATCGTAGATAGTTATGGAACAGGTGCCGGCGTATCTGGTTCATTTACCATGCGGTTAATGATATCCGGGGGGAACGTAGTTGCGGATCCCGATGGATTTACCTTTTAATGATTTGCGTTTAAGTTAATTGAAAGTTGTCGGTGCCGAGACGCTCGGCTGCCAGCTTAACGACATTAAGCTAATCTATCCGGAGCCGGGAATACCTGCTTCGCAGATTCAACGATCTAATAGCTACACAAATTACCAGTTATTTACTATCGTCTCGTCGATGAAATCTTATTTAACATCGACAGAACGACGTTTATTTAAACCGATGACGCCGCGAACGTTTTATTCCCGATACAAAATCCGCGTGTTCATTAATCATTGAAACACTTTTTCTACGTCCCCGCGAGGATTTTATCTCTTCCACCGAATGATAAACGTATTTGCTTCCAATTCAGGCGAAAGTAATTTCGTTGGCGGAAGCTAAGCAAATATACATTTACCATCGAACGCTCGAGCAACATGGTTGGTTTTTTTTTTATATAGAAAATTTGCTATTTTGCGAGAGACCGATTCGCGAGTGCTCGTTAAACACGTCTCTATTGACAGGAAAAATTGGCAATATTTTATGGTTCGCCAGCCGGCACAATTACCGTCGAGTTAGAATTGAATTGAAAATTAAGTCTGCTGTCGGTGTTTACGAACAACCAGTTCTCATTGTGCCTCGAAAGCTCAATCAGTTCGCAGCTTTTCGCAATTTGCCCATAATAACCAATCGATTTCTATGCCCGGTATCAAAGCCGCGGTGGTCGCCACCGCAACGGTGCAGCAGCGTGAACAATTTTTTTACGCTACGCCGAGATAGTCCGGCGACGAGAATTTACGTTCGTTTCGGTTTTCGAAAATAAGCCGACGCGGCCGGACGTGGCATGTATACGCGAAAATGCACGCGTGAGAAAAATCGCGAACTTTACGGGGGGTAAAAAAAAAAAAGAAAGAAAAATAGAAGGAGATAGATTGCGACGGGAAATATAAACAAAGAGTACTTTCCGTACGTGTCAGCTGAATGAACAATGGGTATAGTAAAAGTTGTACGGTTCCGCGGCCGTGAGAGCATCGCGAATGCGTGACTGTGCTTCTGGATTGTCGGCGATTTGTCAAGGAAACTTTTGCATCGCATCCAGTATCGCATTCAAAGCGGGCATCGATCAAAGACGTTCCGTCACCGTAACAATAATTATTGTACCCTTTACCTTTGAACGAACTTCCAGCGTCTCGTTAGGAAAGACGATGTGCCCACTGCTGATCAACGGATTTTATGCAGAGGATACAAAGAACGAACGTAGCAGCATCCAATATCGTTACTTTTAAAGCATACAGGGAATCTCGATCCGTATGATGAGACCGTGTTTTACTTTGCATAAAAATCCGCGACCCAATAAGTAATTGCTTATTGCATCGGATACGAAACCGTATCGTAATACGCCTGTACATACATAAGTCAACGGTAAATACAGTACTTCTTTGTATCGGCCATATTTCAGATTATACAGATGTTCGAAAATGTAAATGGGAGGTATACGCATGAATTTATGCATGAATCAACTAACTAGAATACCGGTGTAATGGGATGGATTTATCTGCCGGTGGAAACACAACATTCGATCGTATCCGTCATAAACCTGCGGGGTTTTACCGATATACCCAGCTAATTCAGATTGAAACTTACATAATGTCCCCGAATCGGGCCAGTCACGCGGAAACTTTTTCCCCGACCGGGAAATCTGCTAATGAAACCATTCGCTTGTCACCACTGAATTAATATCGGCCGTCGAAAATCATTTCGAATCGCGCGACGCGAAACATTTCGATAAAAATCCCCGACCATTACGATCGACGAATTATAAAGTCGAGAGGCAGCGGCGGTACGCGATTTCCATGCTCGCGAGTTCAGATTGCAATTTTAACAATCCCTGGAACGAAGAAACTTTGTACGAGCATGGATCAACGGGCGGAACGTTAAACGTTTCGTCAGGGCGACGCATAATTCAGTAGTTTTCGAAATTTCTACCACCGAGGATCGCTTGCCGCGGACGTACGTACATAACATTCGGTATTCCGGAGCGAAATTTCTAGCCGCGTGCGCTTTCGTTCCCGGTAATAAACTCGCCCGATTCGAGAGACCGATGGATCGGGCGGCGGCCGGCCGCGCGGGACTCGCTAATACGCCTTAATGAACTCTAGTGGAATTCAATCGGCAATCCTCGAGAAGTTCAACGCCGAGGACGCGCGTTCGTGTTGCGAATACCTGGCCCACATATCGCGAAGGTTGCACGTGAAGCGCGGAGCTCAAGATAGATCATCCCGACAATGGAGCCAGCCTCGCAGCGGTACGGCGGCGTCATAAATACCTCTGTGTACGTGCAGTATATGTAGATTGGTACGTAACCCGCGAGCCCGACTGTGGTACACTTCCTTTAAAACCGCGGTATCTACTCGGTGTCACACCTCCGTACCGCGTTAACTCGTAAGACACTTTACTGTCCTCGTAGTCCTCGAAAAAGCTCCGAGTGTCCGAATTCCACGAGCTTCGCGTTTGTCACGGAGACCGACTCGTTCTCACTTAGGCGAGAAAAAGAATCGACGCCGGCAAAAATATCAGCAGGAAATTTGCAAATATTTGCCGCGAAATATTAAACCACTATTTCAGCGGATAATTTGGCCCGTCTACGCGATGTACGGTTAATTGTATTAATAATAGCTGTAAAGTACACTGAATAAATAATTTAATAAACCACCTGCTGGGGCCGGATTAAAGCTAATATTAACGGGCGCGTCAACGATTATTTTGTAAGTGAAAGATTTAATGAAGCACGTACGTTTACGGGGTATTTAACGAAAATCAATTATTCTCTGTCGTTAACTCGCCGGGCTAATTAATTTCTGTTGAAAAAGATTTTATACAAAATCGTCGATCTCCCTTCGGACCGCGGGTTTCATGGATTTATGCAAGAACGTAATAATAATATCATATAACGTCCAAGTACGTAGGGGACGTCCGAACGAAAATATTTTATGCTGCATAAAAATCTGTCTATCTATAATAAATTCCATACGGGCCTTCCTCCCCTTACTGGCTCGCCAGAATAATTTCTATTAACATTTCCTTCGGGTCTCTTGTTATTTGGCTGATTTATAGCGGTCGCCGGACCTCAAGAATTCGGGATCCCCTATGGGGGGAAAAAAGTAAATAGGTCGAATTCTGCCTGTCGATCGAACCTCGATAAAAGCCCTGGCACGCGGCGTCTCGTCCCCGTGAATTATGAAAATCCCATTCAAGTGGAATATTATTGCGAAATGAATACTAGAGACCGCGAAGTCTAGATAATCTGTGAATTTAATTCCCTCGATGGGAACTAAGAATTTTAATAGACAACGACAAGCCGAATGAATAAAAGAACAGGACAAAGCTACTCAGAATAGGCCATTAATAATACCAAACTGATATACTCGTTCTGGTATTATTTATAAGACAGAGGCTGGATCGATAAACAACATCATTCGAAGTGATCCATTACTCATTTCATTATACATTTAACAGAACGTTTAACATAAATACATGCCCGTTAGAGAATTTAAAGATAAATTGGTTTCAACGAACGAATTTATGCAGAGTACATTTTAATAATATCATTAAACGTCGAGTTAGCACATGTGATACGTATTCACCCTGCACAAATCTAATTTAAAAACTTCGATCTTCTAAATGTGTACACGTACGATTTGCGATTCGAATTAGACGCGATTTCAGTCACGGTATCGTTGTGGTCCCGCGTCTCTCCTAAATCTCGTCGACGAGCGATTACCGTGCGCGCCCGTGATGAATTATCTCGCGCGGCGTTAACCGCGAGAAATAAAAAGCTAAACTTGTACGATAAGTCGGAGAATACCGTTTATCAAACGGAACTACTTTTGCACGTTTCATTGCGCCCGGGATAAGAGTTCCCCGGAGGAACGGGTAGCATCCATTGTTCCTGTGTTTGTTAAATCGCGGAACGAAACTAATTCTCGCGTTTCCGCTTGCTCCTTAACTACGACTACGTAGGATAAACGATTTTACTCACCACATCGATGAGCTGCGAGAGTTTCAGCTTAATGCACACGCGTAGCACGTCCGACGTATTCACAACGGGGCGCACTAGTTTGTTATAGTTAGAGAGCAAGTCGTCGTAAAGGCGTTTCGCGTCTGGATTGCCAGCGACAGCACCGTGCACCACCAACGCCGAGAGGAACCATACGCGCAGTGTTTCCCCGATTATGGGGGGCATCGTGCTCCCCTGTCTCCTCCACTATGACCTACACAAGTACCCCTCGGCACCCCCGCTCTCACCAACCGCGAACCACGAATCTGCAAAAGAACCAAGGGAAAAGATCGAGTTGAGTAGACGTGCATCGACCGATCGATCTTTGACGTGTCACGTGTGTGCTCGGCGACGGGACGACAGAGCGAAGAGAGGGAATCGATGCAGTTTCGAAATAACGGCGAAGTCAAGGATTTCGGCGAGCCCGAGAACGTCGACCGGACAGTCGATACATCGTTTCTGGAATTATCCGAATTATCACGATTCCAGATCGCAGTGTGGCACGATCGATCCGGCCGCGGAATGCACGACGGTATTCCCGAACAACGCGGATCTTTCGATACTTTCGACCGCGACTACAATAATGCGATCTAAGAGATCCGGTATCTTTTTACGTTCCGCGGATTCCCTTCAATCTAATCGTCGTAACTCGTCGTCGACACGGGTGGTGTTCCCGAGATATTACGGTAATAATTCAGCGAGATAAGCTGAATTTAAAGCCCGCTCGGTGGACAAGTGAAAAAAGTTGGCAAGAAGCGTCGAGTAGTGTACTCTTTTCATTGGCGAAGGCGCAACCGAAAAAGTGCCTACCGGACGGAGTGGCTCAATTGAAACCTTTATCTTTCAGAAATGAAAACGTTTCATCTTTAAAAAGACGGAGCGGATTTTCAAACTGCCTGCCTGCGTCTCTCAGACTTTCACAGGGGCAAAATTGAATAGCGGCCGACGACTGAGAGATTAAGAGAAGAGGAAAGACAAAGTGCGCCCCTCCCTGACCTATTATCGAAAGGCGACGCGCCAGCGAACGCCTAGCCTGCACTACAATTTCATTTAAATAACTTCGTTTATCGCGCATCGGTCCCGCGATAATGTATATTAAGAGAGTTGCGGTAATCATATTTTCCCCGACATTAAAAAGCTATTAATACCGTCGCGCAGCTTACTTTAAGTTTTAAGACTCTCCCATGCATCTGCGCCTTCATCTAATTTACATGTTTCCGACGAGTATTTACAAGTACGATGCTTCGCATTTACATCTGAAATTATATGTTGGCGAGGGATTAGCCGTGCTCGCCGTTCAAACTTTCATCGTCAACTTTTACCGCGGCGACGCGTAATGCCAATTGAAAATCGATACCGATTTACGGTGCACGCGTGCAAAAATTTAATTGCGTTTGAATCGCGGCCGCTGCAGCCGGCCACCGACGGCGAAGGATTCGGGGAACCGAAGATGGTCGCACTCAATTTATCCGGAGCAAACAGGAGTGCGAGCGTTGCTATTAAAGGACAACGAAGTGGTGCGGCCATCATTTCCGAGCGACGCGATGCATCGACGAGCGACTGATTGATTCGCGTATCCCCCGGAAGGCCATTAGAGGAAAGTACGCTGCAATTCGACGAGATAACCGCGCCGGATGTAAATTCGGGCCTATATCTGACAGCGTTTAATCCGATTTTCAACGATCGTTATGCAGGTAGCCTGATCAGTTCAGGTGAACCACTCGTCGGTGCCGGGATTAGGATTATCTCGATGGATTTTCCACTTGGATATCAAGCTCCCAACAACTTGTACACGTATTTTCGACTCGGTATCGGCGTAAACACGTCGAGTTTATCGTTAACAAACATGTCCCGGGTAATAATCATATACGTTTGCAGATAGGATTAACGAGATAAAAAGCTAAATATGCATTGTGACGCCGCAGATTCCCGAACGAATTACTCGTCACACGGTTTTGTCACGGCAGATAATCTGGACTTCTGTCCAATTGATTCGTGTAACGCTCGCCGGGTCAATTATGATCAATCTAATTTCGTTGGTTACGTTTATTAACGTGTGTTCGACGGCATTCTGCAGTTCAATTATCTCGCACAAATATATTACCGATGAACGACCGGACAAAACGATCGGTCGGTGTGCCCTGAGTGATTTAACGTCCCGCAGATTTTAATTCGCCAAGAATGGAACGACATATACTTGTTAATTAAACGCGGCCGTGTCGTTTCGCGTGTGCGTGCAAGTTTCGACGAGACGAGAACGAGGTGCCGAAGACGGGGGAAACGGATTTGCCCGAAACGGTGGAAGTTGTGAAAACTCGCGAAAGACTCGCGTAACGCCCATCTCGTTAAATCGCGGGATCGATATTGTGCTTAACGTAACGATCAGGTAAGGCGATGAGGGAAACGAGATTTTTCTGTATCGGTAAAAACGCGGTAGGCAGCCGCGGCCGAGGGATACGAAGGCGGAAACGGGGATAAAATCCGGCTATTCGTCGGCGCCTCGCGTGTCTGGCTGGGGATTTGAATTACCTAGCCGAGACTAAATTTCCTCCGTGTTCGTAGGCATCGGCGATGGGCGGCCCGCGTGCCGTATTTCAAGTCCGATGTCACCGCACGCACCGATACACAAGTGGAAACGTGAATTTACGATGGATCGCGTACATGCGCTCGGCAACGAGGAAGGATCGATCAACGACTCTCCGCTCTCTCACCTACGGTGGCCCGCTGGTCGACCGCCGCGCGAATGTCTAATTACTTTTGCGCTGCTAACTGGGTCAACGATATTTTTCATTTCGGATAATCGCGGGTCCCGCAGAAAAGGTGACCCTCTTTCTCCGCGGCGGCGGCGTCGTCTTCGCGACACGAATCTTCGAACGAAAATCTCGTTCGACGCCCGCCGTTCTTCTTCGGCGTCGAAACCGGGCACACGCTTCGCAACGGCGCGCGTCCACTTCGAGCAAAACGATTCAACGGTTACCGTTCACGTCGATCGCGAGATTTTAATAAAGTTCCGTCGGACGATCGAGCCAGATGGCTCTTTCCCTCCTCGAAACTGATTGTCAACAATCTGGGCGACATCCTCGGCGGAGGGTAAAGTGCGCTATTTCAAGTACCCGTAACGCGAGCCAGGGTTAAACGGTCTCCCTATTAAAATACTTTACAAGAACTCTCCGGCTGTTATAAATTATAAACTACGCGCGGGAAGCTGCTGTTATAAAATGATCCGCTCGCGTGTGTGTATGCGTGTCGGGTTGAAGGGTTGAGAAACTAACACTGACCTAACCTGGCGCGCTCCAGGCCACGCCGGTCTCGAAGCAGCTCCCGAAACCACTGCACACTCGCACGCACTGCACCCACGACTGAACAACAGGGGGGTTGGTTCCGAGTCTCGGGTTCTAGGGGTAGGTTTCGAGGATTTCGCCCGGTCGGCGGCGCCACTGGGCACGCACAGCACGACGACGACGACGACGACGTGGGTAGGAGAGAGAGAAAGAGAGCGAGAGAGGAACCACAAGGGGTGAGAAAGGGTGGACGAGGGGGAGAGAGAGAGAGACGAGAAGACAACGAAGAGTCTGAGGCTGGAATCTGGACCAACCTTGCGCGCGCAAACGTGATGCCTTTACGTATGCACGCGACGACGAGGCATTGGTACCGTAGTTCGCGAGTCGCGATTTAAAAAAAGGGTGTCGACGCTCCGCCCACGAAAGGCTTCGTTGTTGAAAGGATTGAGCCCTTTCTTTGATCTGGGCACAAACGATGCGCCTAATCGAATCAGTAACAAGTGAAGAATGAGGAACGGCTAATGGGATACGGTTCTTATGGAAGTATCGCCGGTGAAACCGGTTACGGGAATTCTAATCTGCCGTGGATTACCGAATGTAATTCCAAGTTTCGGAGAGAACTGCGCCCTCGGAACTAACTTTAACGCTTAAAAACTGATTCGACTCGCGCCAGACGAATTATACCAGACCAATTATTTCTTTACATTAATTTAAACGACCCCGAGGAATTGTAAAAGAAAGGAAACAGGGGGGAGCGTTGCTCGAGAAATCGATGGAAAATAGTCGGACGTCGACTTGGAAATGATCGTGCAGCATGTTGCCAAGCCGATGGATTAACGCGAATGGAGAGAAATAAGCGGCGAGGTAGGGGGGCGGCTCGTGAAGTGAGAGAAAACTGAGACGAGAAAATAGCAAGGAAAGGTCGTTCCAATTCAGCGCAGCTCATTTATCATTGAGCCCCGAATGCCAATCTCCTTCTCGGTGAATCGACGGGCAGAAAAAAGGGGGTAAGCGTAAAATAAAGAATAAAAGGACTTTGGGAACTTCGACCGAATTATTTGTCAAGTATTAAAGTTCTTTAAAATCCGTCCGACGGCTATTGTACTTCCGAACTCGAGAATAAGCCAGCCCCGGCTTGGAAAATCGACCAATTCAATTCGTAAATCAATTCGCGATTGCTAATTGGAACGGAACAATTACAATTTACTTCGATTGTTTGAAAAACAAGAACTCTTTGTATGACAGTACCAGCTAAACGTCATACGAACGCTCGGATTGTTTCGCACGACGTTCTTTTTATAAAATTATTATTGTGCTATATGTACGAGACGATTGAACGGATACGAAGAAATGATAAAGATGATTTGATTTAAAATGCCATATTGAAGGAAACTTGGCAACTTACCAATAATCTTGGATCAGCACCATCGATTCGTTCTATACCTCTTGATTCAATACACGAACGAATGTGCGAGATCATTATATCGATTCGCACGAATGTTCAGCTATTGCAAATCGTAGTCATTCGTGGTCACAACTAATGCGTCTGAAATTTAAGAAATTGGTCGTTCGATGCTTAATCTACANATGCCATAATGAAGGAAACTTGGCAACTTACCAATAATCTTGGATCAGCACCATCGATTGCATCTCGGATTCCATACCTCTTGATTCAATACGCGAACGAATGTGCGAGATCATTGTATCGATTCGCACGAATGTTCAGCTATTGCAAATCGTGGTCATTCATGGTCACAACTAATGCGTCTGAAATATAAAAAATTGGTCGTTCGATGCTTAATCTACGAATGCCACTCCTTATTGTATCTTCCTAATAATAGTCGGATCATCGTTCAGAGATCCATCGCGTATAACTTAATCTAACTGAGAGCGAACTTCTGCCAGTGAAACGTAGATATAAATTGCGTTCGAAATTAATAGTTACTTCCGGGTTCGCAATCGCAACAACTAGTCACTTTGAGTAGACGTACGAACTGAAATCACTGCAGGGACGTGACAGTACTTTCTAACAACTTGTAACTTCAGTATCAAAGTTACATTTGTTAACTCAAGGAATAAGTATATGCGCGTGTACTGTGAAAGTAAACCTGGGAGTTCAAATAATCTCTGCTATGCACATTACAATTAAACTGAAGCGGTATTTGACAATTTCGAACAAGTGGATTTTCAATCCGATTTAAAAACGCTTGAAAATCTTTCTTTCATTCTGGCTAAGCCGAGAAGTAAAGACGTTCGTCTTTATTCAAGCACGTATGTGCTTGTATGCACACACATTGGGAAAGAGAGAGGCAAGAGAAACGACGTTCCTGCAGTGATTCGGCAATCCTCGAGAACTGCAGTAAGAGTTTTCAGGTGCCAACCAGAGGCCACCGACAAATTGCCCCAGTAAGTTCGGATCGCCTGAAAACTCTCGTCGCAGATTTTAAGAATTCAAGAACAGTGCCAACGGGCTGTCGTCGAAGCCCGGTGGGGAATCTCATTTTTACATTCGAATTTAATCGTTTTCACGATTGAAACGTACACGTTTTCATAATTTACCCTTGCAGATGAAACATTGAAGAAAATGATACTACACAAGCATAGATAGTGCTAATGATATGTAATCATACACTGACAGGCAACTAAGTGCCTGTTCATACATGCATTTAATATGAATTCACGTGAAAATATGATCGACCTCTTGTATGTTACAATTAGTCAAACAAAAACTATGACATTCATAATTACTTACGTCTAATTCTATCGAAAAGATTACAAAGGACGAAATATTGTATGCAGAAAGGAGCACAATTAAATAAATTAATTACTTACCATGTTCACGAAACAACAAAGTAGTTAGCAACAAGTGTAATGACGCCAAAAGCGTATAAAATGGCAAAACTAATAGTATGAATCAAAACGCGAAGATTTAAACGTAGATTTTAATGAATAAGCAACGAGAAAATAATAAAGATTTACCGATGACTGACGTTTTTCTGTAGACTCATCTTCAAACTTCGCTCGGGATGATCGCGGAGTAATAATATTGGCAAACGACGTAGTAGATCGACGCCAGGTTGGCGCTCGGTTAAAATGATTCCTAGGTTATAAATAAAAGGTTTCGTCGCTCGGCTGTAGATAATTACTAATTACTTCTTTGTTATAATGAATCCAGAGTTACTAAGGACAGAAAAAAACTTACGAAATTCTCATACGATTATCACTTCGTTTAAACTGTATTAAAACCATTACAACTACCAAGTCGCGCCATCTTGTATCCTATTGCCATCTATCGTTCATTGTGAGAAGTTGGAAGTCACTGTAGTAGTAGTAGTGTGTATACATGTGCAGTTCAATACGCGTAAATATCAAATCGATTCATTAAAGAAAAGAAATGTTCGGCTTCTCTTGTCTCATTATTAATTGATAAACATAAAATAAGAATTAATTATAGGAAACGCGAAGGAACTTTATAATCAACAGTAAGAGTGTCAAGCTTGATATGAACTTGACTAGCCGGTAGCCATTATGTGAACCTGAGGCTGCGCCTGTGCAAGAGTCTGACTCGGAACATTTCCTCGATAATTTTTAAACAAATTCTTAAAGAAATACTACTCTCGTATACGTGAATTGAGGCTATTTAAGAGAAATATAAATTTATTCTTAAATTCAAATAATAAAATGTTACAGCTCGTCTGGATTCGGTTGTTTGCCCGCGACGCTCGAGTTTGATCTGCTGGAACATTCCCTCGCTCGACTGAAATTCAAAAGGGCGCCCATGCAGTTTCAGATTCGTGCAAGTTTGTGCAGTAAAGTGACCGATTTGCATTTATTTTCGACTTTGCCGTACCGACGGGATGTTCTACGTAAAAGTAAGTGCACGATACTACTTTTCGAATACTTTAGTTTATTTTACGTTAGTTAATAAACTGTTACATTCAATCATGACTCAAACGCAGCCCATATACAATCATTGCATTTTCAATAAAAATTAAATTACACGTTACACTTTAAGATAGGTATTTAAATAAAAGGGTGTTCCAAGTGCAGACTGACAGATGCATTCCAACTCGTACATTATATACTCTACTAGACACATTCTTCCTTTTTTATGTCCTTACAACTCGTTTTTTTTTACCAATATTCAATCAGGATCGTGTTGCTACAGATTTGTACTTTCAATAAATCTCTGAGTATTTATATATGTAGGTGTATGGTAATGAGGAATCGTCAATGATATCGTAACTAATCGAGAAATTAAAGATTCAATAGATATTATGTTCGCGTCTACAATAAACTTGTCGATTGCCAAAATGGGGAATCATAACGATTGAACGATGTCGTATAAAATTATTATTAAGATTTACAAATTTATAATTATGCAATATATGTATCACATACGGCATACTTTAGATAAAAATTGTAACAATTTAAAAACATATATTTATAAGATAGATTAGAAAAAACTTTGCTACTGTACATTAGGATAGTTACGCTCTAAATTTCTAAATAATGTCGAGTCGATTACCAGTACGAAAGACTTCATTACGGTTTTCCTCTTCATTTTTACCAAATAATAACACAATTAATTTAATAAAACTATGTCTTGATTCCAGCATTTCCAATATATAGCACGTAAAAAATGTCCAAAAGCGTACACGAAATCTGATTGAATTTACAGTATTAACGTTGAAATCTAATTGTTCTTATGATGGACGCAAGAATTGTGTTCCAATGTTCAGAATTTTTTTCATTTCTCGTGTTCTTATAAAAAGTACAGACTGAAATGTGCTGTGCTCGTTTCATTATATTACTAAAATGTAATTGTATTCTTATTTATGGAAGTCGAAAATCGACGCTATCACGCAACGTTACATAGAACACGATTAACATTGTTTAGCCATTGCACTTTGTTCAAGTAAACAGATCACATATTCGAGGCAGTAGGGAACGAAAGTTATAGTTTCATTTTTAAATCATCTTTGGGATTAAAACGTTATTTGATGTACTCGCATCATTGCATTACATTTCTATTACATCTCTATTTCGTACAATAAGATTAATTGCAGAGAATCGCAAAAATAAATAATTCCTAAGACGTCTTCTGTTAAAAATGATTCATTTGGTGTCGTCATTCGTTATACTGTAAAATACAATTGGTAAATGCGAACGTAGTTTTAAACGTTGTGCCGCGCGTGTAACATATATTAATATAAATATAGATATATACTATGCTTCCAAGGTACCTAAATTATTATTAAATATACTATTACAGTTTGATAAATTCTGGGAGAAAGAAAGTAATATTGTTCTATTAACATTGCGTGCATAGCGTCTTTTTGTATTTATGTAATATACCCTAAAAATTACATAGTACGATCGAAATTACAAAGTACAGAAAATGTAATGGCGTTTATGTGCTACGTGTTACTGAACAAATGATTGAAAATGTATACGAAACATTTCAAACAAAGTGTTGTTCACATCATACGACAGAGAGAATTAAACATACGTGTTTAATCACATAAAAAATATTCACCTATTATCAACTAATTTAAATCTAAACGATGACGGAGCTCAGAAGATTGAAAATGATCTATTATGCTTGAAAATAATTTGCAACGCATCGTTCGAAAGGTATTTAAATCGGTCGTAGTTCCAGCTATTTTTCAACAAATTTACTTATATCACTAAATTATGTATGCACTATGTGCACTTTCAAATGTTCAATTGAAACCGATATCTCCTCAGTTCGATGAATTCTCATTTTAACAATCATTTCGTTACATTTTATTGCTGTTCCTGTAATAGTCCTAGTCGTATATAATAGTTTGGCATATTTGAATCTGTTCGCTGTCGAATTCCATAATCTCGTTTAAAAAGCAATGTCCTAAGATAAACTCTTCGTTTGTTCACAATTTTACAAGTATGGAATGATATTTTACATTTAAATTATAGATACAAAGGGATTAATACTAAAACAACGTTTCTGTCATGTCTAGAGAATATAGGACATCCTTGATTATTACACGATATTTCTAATGCACAATTAATTAAGATAAAAATAACACGCCTGAACGTAAATTCGAGAGAAAAAATTTACAAATTTCTTTTATCCATTAGATGAATTGGAATGAGCTAACATATGTTATTCACAAGCATCACAAATGTAAGATATCTGCCCGTTAAAAAATAAACGTTCCTCTAAATGCTTAACTGTTTAATCGTAAGTACTTCGTTTATTGTCATGCTTCTGTAACCATTTGATTTTCTAAACGATTCCTCTGCTCAACATCAATTATATATATAAATATACATATAAAGAAATATTAATTAAAATCTGTAATAATCTTCTCTAATTTTAATATATAGTAGTTGACTAGAATTGTACATTTTTCGTGTTAAAATAGATAGCGTTTAAGACTAACTGTTTCATAAGTATTAAGGTGAGACGTTGGAAAATGTTTCTGAAGGAATTACCTGAATTTTCAAATGTTCGTTAGCTGTTTCTATCACATTCGTAATTTGTTAATACTGTTACACATGGTTAATAGTAAGGGGTGAGAACAACTAAATTTAATTTTCTGTGTGTACAATGTCGATAATATTTGGAATTGATGAAGCATTCATACGATGTTCATCCAATCTCGATGGAAATATTAAAACAAATTTCGTTTCTGTTACACAGATCAGATTATGTATAGTTTTTATGTGATTGCAAGAGAGAGAAAATTATTATAAGAATTCATCGAACTGTTTAAAACTGTTTCCAGAGTACTGCTATTCTATTTGATAAAAAAAAAAAAAAGAAACGCTTCGTATTCTTAAGAGAAGAAATGATGAAACTCTCATTGTTTCGAATCGCAGTTTATATATGAATGCACATTGTCAGCAAAAACGGTGTAGCTATATTGAAGAACAGGGGTCCTCGATTTATTACGTTACGACACAAGAGGTAATGTGACCGTGATTGATTATTATATTTTACAAGTCGTTGTTCTCGGGCCAATGATAATCGGTTGCACTTTCTTTTTTCGTTCCCACCTCGTTGAGCGACAATATTGCACGTAATTCGTTCACGTTTAAACAAGAGAGAACCGCTGTACTTAAAATAGAGCACACGCGTAAAATCTAAGCTAAATTGTTACATCGATCGTTAATCTTCCCGAGCTTCTATTTAACAAAGCTATCTCGAATACTATGGCATAGGCTTTGCATCAGCCGAAATGCATGAAAACACGTGTTATCGTCTAACGTTTTCGTTATTATTTAAACAAGAAGTACTACACGTTTGCTCCTCCATTGAGGTCCTAAACGGATTAGCATAAGAATTTCGAAAATGAACACGATCAACATTTTCTGTTTCTCGGTTAAATTTAGATTCATTGGTAAGATCTCCTTAGAGAAAAGTAGTTAAAAACCCAGCATCCATAGACGCTGTTCAAAGAATTTGTTTAAACAAGTGCCAGACACTCTTCGCCTTATTAGTATATTACAAATAATTGTAATATATTAATCGAATGTAACGCATCCTTTTCTTAACGGGGAAAGAGTTGAAACTCGAATGTAGGCCCGAAATAATTTCGATTATTATCCTATTTATACGTGTCTCGTGTATATGTTGTTCAATTACCAAGTGTTTATTAATGGATGCATATACAAATAGGGGATTGCCATTGCTACCTTCATTAATTAAAACTATATCGTTATCATCTACTTTATACAACATTTACTACACACATGTCTTTGATAAACTAATCGCATACTACTTGTGTAATTCAGTTGTTTCGTTTCTCTTATCGTCGAATCTGCGTACGGAACGAGCCGGGTCTGTCGGTTATATGTATACGTATGTATATCACGTTCATTATATACAGTGAAAACTATTCGCGGTGCGCGTCGATAGTGCCGTTTCGAAAGATATTTAGGAACACTAGTCGTTATAAATACTAACAGGTATTTAGGTATACGTAAGCGATCTTTTGCCATTTGTCGAATCGTATACATGCTGTTATCGAAACGGAATAAAAAATAAAAGTAAATATAGTTTTTAGTAGAAAAAAAAAGGAAAAATAGAAAAGACATTACATAATAAATAATGTACATGCGAAATTGGCGGCTGGTATATTCCATTATTATCGGAGATCTAATAAAATATTTCGATAAAACGTCTAGAAAGGTACCGTTTCTCATATAAAGCGGAACAATAAAATTTATTATAATACAGTAAAACGTTACGTCGATCGCGAATGATATTGTTTTGCTCCGGCCACGAGTTGTGCCAATTAAAATTTACAAACTGTTGATATGTCGATGAATAATGTTCGGGGACGAAGTAACTCCTATGTAGAAAGTAACGATATCGTTCTGTACACGGTTTAAAGAGGAAACTACCCAAAGATGATTCGAAGCTGCGAGCTCTGCTGTACAATTTGGATCGAACACGCAACTGAATTAACAAGTAGCGAATTAGCAATTCGTTATTCATGATAATAACTGGAACTGAACATCTAATGAGTGATGCCTGAATCGATCTCTCAGTATACTGTGTGTGAATCGTGAACATTACATTATTCATACTTACAAATACACTTGCTACAATATCATCTATTACTCTTATATAACATTATCATTCTCAATATACGTGGCCAATAAGAACAGATTTGTACTTGCATTAAAATTGTTAAGTTAACTCCAATCACTTCGCACAGCCCAGTATAGTGTTGTGTATGTTCTCATATCATTTTTTTTCTTTTTTCCCATTTCGTTCTCGTCTCGTTTTAAAAATACAATTTCTCATTGGATGGCAGCATTCTTATCAAAAAGTGTGTTGGTTTGGAGAATGTTGTAATGACATTTAGGAAGAGATTAGAGAGGGGGGCGGGGGGCGGGGGAGAACAGGTATTCCTTCTAGTAGACGCTAATTTGTTAATAAATATGTGAAATTGTTCCAATTAGTTTAATGTGAATATCACAGAGGCTTGATCGGAATATCGTCGTTTTTTTTTTCACGTTTTGTAGGAAAATAGGTGTATCTACATATTACGATGGTAGTAAAGATTAAAATACTCTTAAATACGGGGGGCGGGGGGAAACGTTAGCGCTTAAAAATGCAATACACTATACATGGGCTAAACGCATTACAACACACCTCCCTTCACCTGGTCATATTAGAATTAATTCATCGATATATCCGATAATAACTTGTTGAAATGTGTGCGGCAATATGGAGCATTTTGTAACGTTCGCTATTGAATTAAATCGTCGACTGCGAGTGATATTGCTAGAGCCAGAATTAAGAGAAAATGTGATGGGGATTTTTTCCTTGTTGTTATTATTATCTTTTATTATTTTATTCCCTTATAGTTACTTGGGCCTAGACCGCAGCGGCTGCTACCTGCGTGAGATCAATCCATTGCTTGTTCCTACTGTCGGAGTCATTTCCAACTCCACTAGCAGGGGAAAGTGATCTGAAACACGATCGATTAAATAAATTCATGTTTCTTCACTCGTTCTTTTCACAAGACCTGCTGACGATCGACTCACCGGATGGTACGTGTGGGTGTGGACAACCGACCACTTTGTGTTCTTTGAACCATTCCGCGCTCAGAGGACCCAAAAGTCCTAGCGGTACCATACTTTGTTTCGAGTAGAAAATGTAATCTATTATACCTTTGAATTCGAATCTGCAAAACGAGAGTAGAGACCGTCTATCTTCCGTCCGGATAAAATAATAACGAGAAACGTATAGAAGCAGCTTACGTGTAATTAGTGTAGGGCATGATATCTTCACTATAGGCGGATGCTAGTTTAAAAGAATGCGTGAATTCATTAGGTTTATCGCAACCAGAGATCTTCTGTAAGCATGATTTATAAGCTAAGTCTTTAAAGTCACGGTGATCAGCCGCTACTCGACCCGATGTAAGAAATTCAATTACACCTGGATTTAAATAATTATGCACATCATTAGATAAATGAGTTGTCCTCGAAAGTAATATTTGCCTCGAGATATTTTATATGTTACGCTGACAATAGAGAAAATAAGAAGGATATCTGTCACAACTGAAGGTATTTAATTTTTGCGTCGCGTTCGCGCAGCGTCAAAGGCGTATATAAAGTATCTCGAGGGTGAATAAAAGGCGATACTGTACCGGAATCAGGTAGGGAATTGAAATCGCCGCAGAGTAACAGCTGAACATTGGAAGAGTCGGGCTTGTGGCCAGGTCTGAAAGACTGGCCAGCTTGGTCCAAAATGGAACGTAATTCATTACTGAGCATCATCGTTTGTATTAATTTAACATCGCAAAATTCTGGATCCCAATGGATGTGTGCTGTGCAAACTAAAATTGGCTGTTGGACTTGTGCCGGGTCGGACGGGAGTCCTGAAAAATACATGATTATCCCATCCTATTAAAAGAGGACATATCGAGTCTCGACGACGACATTCGATGAGTAATAATCTCTCTTCGAAATTTTCCTTCGGAGAGTAATTAATCGATTCTTTATCTAACGATCGTTAGGTTTCGCATTCCAATTACTGTTCTCCGATATGACAAGACGCCGATGTGCCATTCGCGACGACAGTTATCGTCTGATTATTTCAATTAACGTTTTCGAACGTCCGAGACGAAGCGCACGCTTCTGCGTCGTAAAAATTGACGGACGGGGCATCGTACCCAAGGACGTTGTACTGGTAAGGGGGCAGTATACCGATCGGGGGGACAAACACGGTAAAAAAAAAGGGAGTAACGAGAGGAGATACGAAGTCAGGTTTAATCCTTTACGCGTGACACAAGTGACTACATTTTCAGGCTCTCTCGCGAGCTTAATGCGTTGATTAAAAAAAAAAAAGTGTATCGTGTGACATGTAAGGGAACGTTTGGTAGATGACTACCTGAGATAGGATTGGCAGTCCGGCGTCCCTGTGTCATGAATTATAAGGCTGGCTCGCGTATATCTGGTCTACGAACTTGTGCCACTTCATCTCCTTCAGGCGCTTCGAAGCGCGCTCTTCGATTTACGCTAGCACGAGCATCACTCACAATTAATTAAGCGGTCTCCCGATATCGAACACGCCAACTAGTCTATTTCGTTCGCCGGTTTTGCAATTTAAACCCGCGTCTATATCGCGATCGAACGCTACGCTCGCCCCCTTTAATATGCATACTCGATTCGCTCGATTATATTGTACATTTTCCAATCATCTTCTTCGTACTCGGACGCGGCCGGAATACGCGTAACAAATTACTCCCCGAGCGCGGGATTTATCATCCAGCCGCTTTTTTCCATATTTCGCGTACTGCCAGAAACATCGATACGCGAGCTCGAGCGGTAATTCTAGATGAACGGGGGATTCACTCNAAGTGTATCGTGTGACATGTAAGGGAACGTTTGGTAGATGACTACCTGAGATAGGATTGGCAGTCCGGCGTCCCTGTGTCATGAATTATAAGGCTGGCTCGCGTATATCTGGTCTACGAACTTGTGCCACTTCATCTCCTTCAGGCGCTTCGAAGCGCGCTCTTCGATTTACGCTAGCACGAGCATCACTCACAATTAATTAAGCGGTCTCCCGATATCGAACACGCCAACTAGTCTATTTCGTTCGCCGGTTTTGCAATTTAAACCCGCGTCTATATCGCGATCGAACGCTACGCTCGCCCCCTTTAATATGCATACTCGATTCGCTCGATTATATTGTACATTTTCCAATCATCTTCTTCGTACTCGGACGCGGCCGGAATACGCGTAACAAATTACTCCCCGAGCGCGGGATTTATCATCCAGCCGCTTTTTTCCATATTTCGCGTACTCCCAGAAACATCGATACGCGAGCTCGAGCGGTAATTCTAGATGAACGGGGGATTCACTTACCGTTGTCCCAGGCGGCTTCCTTGGTCCTAAGCAAAGCGGCGAGTCCTATGTTATCCTTCGGCATCACACGATTCAACATGTTGTCCGAACCTTCCGCGTTCGCCATCGCCAATTGATTAAATTCCACTAAATGCTCTTTTATCAGTGTAAATCTGTTGACATACCGCAAACAAATCGATCAGACACAATCAACGCCGATCGTCGTCATGCCTATTTATACCGTTCGTTCGTTCGACACAGACACTGCGCGGACGTATAATGTATAAGAAAATTTGTTATGCAGAGAACGTATAAAAATCGACGATCTAATCGTAAGACGGGATTTATGAATCCAATTAGGAATTAAAAAGTTTCAGCCGTATGCGTTACATATAATTTAAGAGAGATCGTTTTGCTCTTCTACATTCTTCCCACAAGTTCTCTCCGAGTAATTGGCCAAGAGAGTCAATTTTGTTCAATGAGAAAGAAACGTTCGGGATACGATGGATAGACCATTTTTGCCGGGAAACTTGTAAGAAGGCGTATCACGTACGCCATGTAGAATACAGATTTCCCTTTCTGATATGTGCAGCACGTATAGTTAGGAAATATATTCTTCACAGAATCCCCATTACCGACCTCCTCCTCTTATATTTCTGAATCCCCGAACAGGATTCAAAAATTGCATTAACATTCGAGATGTTTCAGTCGCTTTTCAACGCGTTGCCAGCTATTAATATCGCAACGCGCGGTGTTCGATACGAAGCGTCGTTTAATGATCGATGCGATGAATTAATGGTTTTATTAGAGCCGAGCGAGCGTCCACAGATACTATCGATCGGCAGCGTGTTAGTGTGGAAGGGGGGCCGCGGAGGAGGCTACGAATCGGTTAAACACCGGTGGTCCCCGCAAAGATTAGGTTGTTAGTCTACCATTGACATCGCATTCATTATGCGGTCGGGGATTTTGCGAGCGAGTGGCGAATCAAGTAGTATAGAGTGGCTGACGGGAGCCTTTAAAGAAGCTGCTGCTGCTGCTGCTGCGGCTGGTTACAGCCGGACGGTGGATGTAGTGCCTACCGTTGCACGTTAGCCGTTAGCAGAGCCCATTTGTGCACCAGACCATTTCTGTCTCGTATCTTGTTATCCCCCTGAGATGCGAGCGCAGATATCTAATATTTCCACGACGCTCCCCGTAGCTTTCTGTCTTTGGTTGCAAAACTCAGAATGAGCTTCCACGATACGGTACGCGGGTAGCTGATGCCACTCCGCCACGCGGCTTCTATGAACACGCGGCGAGGACAATTAATAAGGGGACCGGCTACACACCGCCGTACACGTTCCACGTTCCGCCGCGATTTATGCACACGCTTATCCGTTCTTTCGACTTTTTTCTATTCCGTCCAAGGACGGCGGAGAGAACGTCGATAAATTCCGCTCAACGCATGCACGCGAAAGTAGAATGCTCTTACAGAGAGATGTCCGCTAATTTAAACCGCCAGGCAACGATTCGTTGCATTGTTCCGACAAACTACTGATCCTTTGATTGCGCGCGTCAGCTTCGATCTCGCGGCGAAATGGATTCAGTGTGCTGGCCGACGCTTACGTTAAAAATGTTCGTTCTGCATACCGCCGCGACTTGTTTTCTCTACCGATTATCGCAAACATTTCGTTTCGCGTGAAATTTCGCGGTTCATTATTCTATTCATGTTCTCTAGCCGGGTCCGAGCGGGTTTTAGAGCGTGCACTTACTTAGCCGTCCTGTAGAATATCGCGCAACCGTCGACGTATTTACGGTCGTTCTCGGCCATTGTCTTCGCCCGGGATTTCGGTGAGAAGATCCCGTCGTAGCCGTCGTGCTTCAGCTCCGGCAGGAAGAAATTATAAAATTGGTCCGTCTCGACCTCCTGCAGACTAATGATATCGGCGGCGTAGTGCCGTATCTCGTCGAGTATACCCTTTTTTCGATACTCCCAATCGAGCGCCCAGCTCGGACAGTAACCGTACATTTGCCGTGTCGCGTATTTGTCGCACAGCACGTTGTAGCACATTACCGTGAATATACCTGAAACAAAAACGAGACGTTTCGCGTGCGGTATGCGATTCATTTAAATACAAAGCCGGGATAAAACCGGAGTCGATTATATATACGTATACATATATATTTCTTCGCGACCTCTCCTCTCTTATTCCACTTTTCCCCCTCGGGAACAGAATTCGTAGCGTTAAATCAATCGGTATCTTATAAAACGTATTACGTTTTCGAGATTCCGTCGTTTTTACAAGTACGAGAGTGAGCGAGTCGAGGTATTAAATTAGTGATCTTATTAGCGGCGAGGGTACGGGAGGTATAGGAACGGCCTCGTCGTCGAGTGTAAATTGAGATATCGTATTCGCTGGAAACCAATAACGCGTACACCGACCGAACTACTAGTTACGTAGAATGTGTACTTAACATCAGCCAGGATCGTTCGATAAAATTTAATTGGCCGACGTCGTATTAGTCGGCCGAATTGAACGGTTTAGAATAAAGGAGTCTGGCATATTTATTCCTGTACGTCAAGTTAATGAGATAAGCTGTTTCATCCGAGCGAATTCTCAGAGATTATGTGAAAAGTACTCGCGCTCCCAGTGGTCTACGTACTCCGTGTGGAAGCAGGAAGACCGACTGGAAGCGAGGCGTAATGGGAACGATAAGCGTCAAACGTGTGTACGTGCAAATATGCTACAGATACTCCGGTTTCATTTAGAAGTTGTATATATACGTCGCTGGAATTCGTGAACACGGGACGCACAATAGAACTTTGTTCGCGGAACGACAGACGCAGGTTTTAGTTTCCGTACGTTACTTTTATTAGCCGGGTCAGGATTTAATCGGAAAGTTACTTTCTACGCTTCGATGTATTCAAAATCGGTGAGCTCGTACGACGCGTACGACTCTTAGTTCCCTGTAAATAGGAGAGTCACGAGAGAGCACCGCCGTTCCTAATTATCCGCAATGGATAACTGGACAGTGGTCTCGAGACGTAAGTAAAAAGTGCCTCCGGCCGCTGTCAGCGTCGCGAGGGGGGATTAACAGACCAGGAAGCCGGATTCAGGGAGGTTACTTTATTATTCTGGCACGTTCGGATCTATTTTGTGGAACGGCACAATCGCGGTCGGTTCCCGATAAAGGTACCGAGCGAGTGTGATAAACTGTGCACCTTTCCCCCGAGATTTAAGTGGCTGCCAGCCAACACGAGAACTCGCGTTAAGTGCATCTGGTCTTACCGGTCGCGTTTGTCTTTAATTCTCGTTTGTCCGCGTTTACCTGTGTTTCATACCGCTTGTACGCAGACGCGGTTTACGACATCCCTTTTCGATCGGAGGCCTTTCTGTAATCTCGCGGATAACGGAGCGCCAGCGATAATAGCCGGAGGAAGAGCTAAAACAGGCTAAACCCTTTTTTTTCCTCTCTCTCTCTCATCCTATTCCAAACGGGCTACAGCTCTTTCCGACGTAATTAACGGCCGCCGAGCAGCTAGTAACTCCGGCTTNCGAGGAAGAGCTAGAACAGGCTAAACCCTTTTTTTTTCCTCTCTCTCTCTCTCGTCCTATTCCAAACGGGCTACAGCTCTTTCCGACGTAATTAACGGCCGCCGAGCAGCTAGTAACTCCGGCTTCCAGAATTTCGAATAATCACATTTTTCAACCTCGAAAATTGTTACCCGCGCTTCGCAGTTAATTAAGTTATAACTCGTGCCGCAGATTCGTTCCTAGTCTTCGTTAAGTTTTAACGATATACTTGTACGAGTACTTTCGTTTCCAGATCGCGTTTCTCAGATACGGGCCCGCGTAATAAAATTGAATTACAACCGTTGGCCATACCCCGTTAACGACGCGAAATAGACAAATTACTCTGACGCGTTCAATTAACGTTTGAATTTCAGTGATTGGTGTCTCCGAACGATAAAAGCTGGCGCCCGTCAAGTGCCGGCGATTCGCTGAATCGCGTAACTATGAAAATTAAATTGCAGTCTAATTCACGCGTTCTTCGTTANACAACCGTTGGCCATACCCCGTTAACGACGCGAAATAGACAAATTACTCTGACGCGTTCAATTAACGTTTGAATTTCAGTGATTGGTGTCTCCGAATGATAAAAGCTGGCGCCCGTCAAGTGCCGGCGATTCGCTGAATCGCGTAACTATGGAAATTAAATTGCAGTGTAATTCACGCGTTCTTCATTATAACGCCGAAATTTCGTTGGAAACCCGGATGAAAATTCTGAGTGCTCCGTTTCCTCTTTCGTAATTTTTCAAAACGAGATTCACACGATCCGTCGTCGTATCGCGTATAAGGAACGCAAATAGCGAGGTTTTTTTTCCTGATAAACAATCGAAGACCGCTATCCGGTCGGTGTCAAACGCAGATTACGATCGGTAAATCGTCGAGATTCCTTTCATCTCGCATTGAATGCGTGGGCGTTTCGCGGCACGATTCCCGCGGAAAGTAGTTGTCAATGGCAGCGGCCACGCGAACCATGGAACCGATGCAGGCAACTCCATTCATGGAGACCTGAACGCGCAGGTAGACACGGGATCTCCGAGGTCACCGATGCCACGACGACCACGACCCACCTCAACAGTCGTCAAACCAGTCCCGGTATACCCGAACAGGTTACTTAATTTACCTCGGCTCGGAACGAGCCACCGATATCAGTTATTAAGATGCTATTCGGTATGATTAGTAACCGTTGATCGACTTTCCGATTCCGAGTACCCGTAAACGCTTTTTATCCCGAGTGGAAACTCGTTAACTATCAGGCGTTTTTCCGTCGCCGACGTAAGACGCTCGATTTCAATTGATAGGTAAACGAACAACCGAATCGTACGTAATAATATAATCGACGAATTAATTAAATTGCGAGGAGAGAGCGAGCTCGTCGTACTCACACGTTGGTCTTGTCCTGTTCGGTCTCGTCAATGGTATCCATGGTCGCTGAGGTGGATGATTTGCAGTAACTGAAAGCAAAAACGCGAATCATTAATGACGACGTCGTTGGAATAAGGCCGATAATTTCGCGACCAATAATTCGAACGCGTTCCGCGTGCTCTCCGATCCGATGCATAAAGAAATCGTGTCAAATAGCAGTGTTTCGCCGTTTGAAAATCTTGTCCACGGTCGGAATACCTTTTGAAAATGGTCGGATAACTAGGAGAACAAGTAAAAAAGATAAGAAGGGGGACAGAAGACGTCGTCGGGAGACGCACGCGTGTGATGGTGCTCGGCCGAGATGCGACGACGAGCGTTCCGCTCGTTCTTGCGACGGAACGCTCGGAGGGCAGAGAAATTGCGGAATACACGAAGAAGTGGATGTAGCGAAGGGCGTTAACGACTCCCCGGAAATGGTGGTAACAACCTTGAGACCCGGAGACGTGACTCAACTCTGACACAAATGGCGGTACATTAGACGAGTGGCTGGCTGGGGCCGAGGCGCGAAGGTAATCAGAATTAACAATTCAAAGCCCCCGACGTCGTAGCGAGGCTCGGCGCGATGGGCCGAAGACTGGCAAGAGCGCTCTCTCACCTTCTAGCACCGACCGAGCTAGTTGACAGAGTTCGGTAGTCATCTTCCAGCCGAAGAAGCGAGCGAGCAAGAGAGAGAGAGAGAGAGAGAGAGGAGGCTCCTCTCGCGGGCCGTAATTCGTCCGTGCCGGCGCCGTTCGATGCATTTCGTTTGGTAAATTCGCCTTACGTCGCGTCACGACGAGCGTAGCTAGCTTGTCCCCGACAGAATTCTAACTTCGGCGAACGTTCCGCCGGAAATTGGGCTTAACTTCCTATTTAGTTTTCACGGGGAGTTTCGCAAGTTCACAACTATGCGGTAAGGATCAATTCCGGAAGGTCTGTCCGGGGACGTTAGAGAATTTCGCGCGTCGGGCTAACTTTCAACTATTTCGACCCGCGGCCCCCGCTTAATCGTGGCGACCGTGTTCTTTTCGCGAGCAATTAATCTTAATTACCGGCGGCGTCCGATTTAAATAATATGAGAAAGTAATGGTCGAGTGAATTTCGAACGAGGGAGAGCCCGGCCGATCGGTGTAAACGATACCGGCGGGGCGTTACAGCGGCGGACAACCGGAGCAATCGTGGATACTGGATCGCGCTGACTAGGTTATTCTTAATTGCAAAACCGGCGAAGATTCGAATCTCGTTCCTCGTAAAGATGCCTCCGTGAGAGCGCTCGTCAAACTAGTTCATTACACCTGCTTCTTCTAATGACTCTCACTTACGGGAATCCGCGACGAGCGCGTTGATAATTAAACCGTTTAACGAATATCGCTCGACGACCTGAATATCAACCATTGAATTACCTAACGCCGGAACGAGAACCAGATTACACGGCCGACGTTCAACCGCGCGTTTATTTAAATTCCTTTTTCTCTATCCTCACCCGATTTAATAGTCTTATTGGACGTACGTATCGCGATACAAATTGTACCCCGTACAATGTCTTCCTGATTGCTCGACCCATTAGCGTCTATATGCATATGCATATGCATACGCTCTGGTACCGAAGTACAAGTCGGATCGATACCTACCATCGTTTAAAGCCGTCCTTTATCATACGAAACATTGATACCCATTTTTACTACGATAGCTATATATAGTAAACAGTGGGAGAGTCGTTCGCGAGAGAGCGAAACGTTCGAGGAGCTAATTCCACGCAGATGTACATACGTAGATATACATGAGGCGGTAAGACTGGAAAACTCGTATAGGAGCATCTTGTATATCGCGAAGCGTAGGCACAGCGACAATTACTTGATACGTCGCATTCCGCCGGGTCTTATAAACCCAATTAAGATCTTCGTCCGGGGCTGGCTCGACGATATCCAGTCGGGGTAGCCAACAGTATAAATGAAAGAAGGAAGCGAGCGGCCGGCGTGTAATTCTCGGTAGAAGGTGTTCAAAGCTTCTTGTTTCGTTCGCTTATCGCTCCGAACAGTTTTTACTCAGTGAGAACGTTCGTTCGAGGCTCGGTATCGTTTCGTTCGTGGAAACGGCGCGCGAGCCACGAAAAATTGCATTTTAATTAATGGGAAGCGAATTCGAGTCTCGCCCGTGTTAATTAACGAAACTTAATTGCCTGAGAAATGGATTCGCTTTGTAATTAGTTGAACGAGCGTCAACGCTATAGGTTCTTGGATTTGTAGTTCGATGGTATCTCTGCCTCTGCGGCGGGAATAATGTTTAAAGAAGTCGTTACCGATTGATTGCGTTGATTTCGATCGTGCACGAATTCGGTACGTGCGACGCCGGCGCGTCGACGTATACGAGGGGTTAATGGCATCGCGCGTAATGAAAGGGTAGAGCACCGATCAAATCAATAATTACGATAACAGGGTTACGATAACCGTATCGGCGCCACGTTTCGTCGCATTTGATTTAGAGCTTGACAATTTACACGCGCGTTCTCTTACCACGGTAACACGCGATCCGAAGAGAGTCCGCGACCGTTACGTCTAATTAGAATTTTCTCCCGACTTTCGCTCCCGCGAATCGGCCGGCTGAATTGAGATATTCCGCTTGTCCAAAGATTGTTCTAACAGTGCTCGTCTTGGCATCGCGATCAAGTGGCAGCGGCGTTCGTCAGACAATAATCGGTTGGTTTGCCGCCGGTTAGCAGCCAAATCGGAAAAGTTTCTGCGATCCCCGCGTCGGATGAAGAACCTTTCTTCGGTAGAACTGTCAGCAACTCGGATTAGTTTTAAAGTTGGAGCACGCTCCGGTCCACCTTTCCTCCGTCCCATCGGTCAAATATACCTCGCGATGTTCTGATAAACTTTTCCACGGATAACTTCTTCCCCCCCTTTTCCCGTTGTCTCAACTGAATTTACAGTTTGCGCAAAGTAATATGCACTTAAACGCATTCCGAAGGCTCGACGCCGATCGTAAGGTGCGTACGAACGCTCATCGGGCGTCGTAGTTAAAAGTTCATACGTTGATTAGAGCCACTCCGTGGACCAATCTATTTTCTTATCTCTCCGCTTCGCATTTTCCTCTTCAATTTCATTTACTTCTCCCACTGGTCTATTTTTTGTTTTATAAACCGGCAGGAACGGAGGCGCAAAGCTCGGTATTTATGAGATTACTCTTGAAAGGGTCGATCCATTTTCAGAACGCGGTCTATGGCATACCGGAGCACCTTATTATCTGAAAATCCAGGATACCCTCGGATAGATACTCTTTCCGACTATATAGACGTGGCCTTTTTATCGATCTTTCGCCCCGCCGCCGTCAGGCGTTGTCTCTATTTGCCGCCGGCACGTGTTTACGCGGACATTGAAATTTGATCAGGTGCGAACACGTTCGAGAGCCACGTTCGACTCGCGTCTGCTTGGCCATTTAAACGATTCGCGAGACGGCAGGCTCACTTATCGTGCGAACGAATACGAGGAACTCGCGATATGTAACTTTCTTTCAAACGTTTCCTCGGTCCGGACGGGTTGAAAAATTATCGCACCGAGCAGGCCGAGATGAGACGCTCGATCATTCGAACCGATGCAATTCGACGCGAGAAGTTGACGGATGAAAGGGTAAAAGGCGCTACCGTTGTTCAATGTCCTGCACGGAAATCGAACCATTCAAATTTTCGTTTATCCATTAATCTTACATCGTTTCCACGTTCCGTTACCGCGGCACGATATAAATTTGTCGTCCGATAGAAAAATATAATTTACAAATATCCCCCGGAAAGCGAAGTGTTCACGGCATCGGTTTAAAAAATGATGATCTTCGCAGATTTATTCGTCTTATAAATTCGCAAGGAATCAGGAACAGCCTTTTAACCGAATNATATCCCCCGGAAAGCGAAGTGTTCACGGCATCGGTTTAAAAAATGATGATCTCAGATTTATTCGTCTTATAAGTTCCGAAGGAATCAGGAACAGGCTTTTTACCGAATTTTTTGAAGTCATTCTTGAACGAGGATTTTATTTACTAAGAATACGTGGCGTTGAGAATAATTTAGGAAAATCGGGAATGCAATCGATGAGAAAGAATGGGGGGTAGGTAGAGGGTCCAGAGCGAACCATTTGCATTGAAGTATTGGGAAGGGGACGGAGGGTGGTTGCCTTTATGCGATGCCGTTATATTGTTCCTGGGACCCCTTGACATCGAGCCCCGAAGTGTTTCGCGTGGGTACCTACTACCGAGCCTTTCACGGTTCGAACGTGTGCGCGTGAAAATGCTTCACGTACACTTGCATACACGCACCTTAGCCGGCCCATTTCACCAACAATACCGCTGAAAATCGTACGAGTGCTATACTTCAAACCTGAACGAAGCGCTCGCGCCCGTCGGGGATGTACGCGCGTATACCCCGAGCTTCACCCTTTTGTCGTACCCATTGTTCGCGTGATATACAAGCGCGCAGTTTTCGAAAGCAAAGGGACCCGAATGAATTTTGCAAAAACTACCTTTCCCGTCGTAATCTTGACCCGAACGACTCTCTTTCTCTTTCTGCGTTTCTCTCTTATCTTACTTTCGTGCCAAAAATAAGAGAAAATAGATTGTGTCACAAAAGGGATGGTAATTCATTTCTAAATGTTGAATTTTATTTGACAAATCGTCTCAGATATCGTGTAGAAGCGCAGTTTGGTGAAAATGGACTGCGAGGCAATGGTATTCGCGTGCATCGAATTCTTCAGCGACTTCCACGTCGCATAAACAATGCAGCAGTATTTGAATATCCATCAAACATTCTGGGTGTACGCGAGCAAGAATACGTGACTCATTCCCGACACATCAAACGGACGTCAAGCCTTTATAATGCAGCGGTTTATGCCCGGTGGACGACATTCCTTCCTTCGTATGTCAAACTTTATTTCATTTTACTTTTTAATGAACGCACGCCGTTTAAACATTCATGGCATATCAGGCTGGAGGAAACGAACATAGAATTCCACTCGTACACGGAACATTGGTCTCTACTTTGAGAATAGGCTGTTTTTCTAGTCCGAAATTATCTTAAGAAATTCATCCGTCACTGTTCGAACGAATGTTCAATTGAATCGCGATACGAACCGACAGAGTATCACAACTTGTTATTCTCTTACTATAAAAATGTGAAAGCGATAAGCATTACTCGCTCGCGTCGTCGTTGCTAGACGAAATACGGCTGGCTGGTTTTATTCGAAAGCCGCGGCGAAAGGAAGAACGAGGGGAATATACGGGGTTTATAAATTGCGTNTAGAATTCCACTCGTACACGGAACATTGGTCTCTACTTTGAGAATAGGCTGTTTTTCTAGTCCGAAATTATCTTAAGAAATTCATCCGTCACTGTTCGAACGAATGTTCAATTGAATCGCGATACGAACCGACAGAGTATCACAACTTGTTATTCTCTTACTATAAAAATGTGAAAGCGATAAGCATTACTCGCTCGCGTCGTCGTTGCTAGACGAAATACGGCTGGCTGGTTTTATTCGAAAGCCGCGGCGAAAGGAAGAACGAGGGGAATATACGGGGTTTATAAATTGCGTACGTGTTAAACATACTCCGCGCCACATGGTCATTAAGCATTATCTTGCTAATAATTGCACGTGAGAAACGACGTTGCCTTTGCCGAGGATCATTCTCCCGATCGCGCGTTAATCGTACCACGGACGGTGGTTTAACGACGAGGATCGATGCCCTCGAAATTGTTGGATTAAAATCATTTTCAGCATCGAACCGTTCGCGCCATGTGCACGACGTTCGAATTGTTGCGATCATTTTTATCACAACGTTCATAGGCTTGGTCAGCGTTCGATGCAAACGGGTCGACGCGACTATTAATCTTTTGCAATTGATTTTATTAGAACGATCTCTCTATATCGGATGTTAAGTCTTCCCGATTGTATTCAAATTACTCGCGCTTTCGCGAACGATCACGCTGCTAGATAATAATCGTATACAATGTTAATGAGATAGTTAACTAATTTTAAGTAGCTGTAATTGGTATCGCGGAATACTCTCGGGGGGGAAACAAAGAAAATGAAGAAGCGGGAATAAGGTGAATTCCCCGTGAACGGGAGATAGGATCACGGAAATGGCGGGGCAAGAATTATTCATTGACTTCGCAAACAAGTTGTTGCCCGCCAATTTGTTGCCCGTTTAACCGGCACGCATCGAAACAAGGCTCGACTTGTTCCCCGCGTAAATGCCATCATCAATACTTATTTAGGCGCATTGTGATTTCGTCGGCAAACTCGGCGCATCAATATTGATACACGGTGCCGTTTCATTAAAATCGTATCGCGGGTAATTAAATGGTTGCTTATTTATGAGCCCGGTCTGACGCGTACCGAGCGAATTCCGAGCGAATTCCGAGCGACGACGCCGCGCTTAGGCAAACACGGGAGCGGAATAAATATCGGGGATTATACATTTTTGTTGGCGCGCAAACGGTCGCCGATACGTCAGACGCGGGGATAACAAATGTTACGCTCTTCTTACGAGGAATCATCTCGTTTCTCTTTATCGAGAGCAGAGAGACCGTGCAGGCTAACCCCTTATTATGAGAGGCAGCGTTCTCTTTTTAATCTTTTCCGGCTGAGCGATAGCCGGTTTTCACCGGCGGATCCTGTGAAACTGGGACGTGACGCGGACGCAAAGCACTTTCCATTAAATTGCTAATGATCTTACTGGAAGAGGAGTGGCTCTCGCCTGTCGCGCAAGAAATCTCCCGTCTTTATACCAAATCGAACAGGATTAAGTGTAGCAATCTTCGTTTAAAGAAAGGATTAACCGATTTATTCGTATCGAACGCTGACAAAGGATTAAGTCGCGGGGATGACTCCGACGGTGGTCCGACCTTCCCAAAACGCTGACATAAAAAAAAAAAAGGGATCAGTAAACGCCGCCGCGCGGTAGTCGCCTATCGAGCTAAATGAAATTTTCCATGTACAATCGACGAGACTTTTATGGAAAAAAGTTAAACGCCTCGATTAGAGCTCATTACGGGCAATATTGCCATTACGTCGATCTCCTCATTACCATTGGTCACTTTCTACCGAGAACGTATGCAAAGTGCGCGGGGGCTCGCGGGTTAAAACGATAATTACGTTAGTATACTTCCTTTAGCGGCGTGACCAAAAGAAAAGCGAGAGCCCGGCGGCGGCGCGTCGCGGCGTCACCTTATGAATACGTTATAATCTAATTTTAATCGTCTCTGGCTGCCTCGCGCGCATCAGCATATTCAATCTCCGAGGAAATTACTTCCGAGGCTTGTTCCATGTTCGGGGCGGCTAAATAAAAAGTGAAACGCGTTAATGCACGCGAGACAGCCGGCCGTGATTTGAACCGTGGCACATGTGCCGAACACGTCCTGTCTCGCGAAAGCGAGAGCAGGGTGAAAGGGATCCGATAGGAGGAGGAGGTGCGTCAGGTGTTACATCCCGGCCCGACGTAATCTAATGGATAGAGGTTAGTCGAGGTGAAGCCGAAACAAGTCCGCGGCCGCGGGTGGTACGCATACGGAACGCGGAAACGGCGGCCGGGCTCGCTCGCTCGCTCGCTCGGCTCCGAGGAACAACTCTGTTCCAGCCCCGGCATTTCGCGGCCATTTGCATGCCCCGCGATACGTATTTTCATGCATCGCCGGACGGTCGACAGATTAAAAGGTTCACGACCTACCGTACACAGAAATGCTCACTACATATCGGTTGCAGACCCTTAAGTAACAGTACTCCGCGGATGAAATTAGATTAGAACAGCGCGAATGCGATTGAAACGAGCTTAGGAAAAATGTCTGACCACGCGCTGGCTCGTACCACTTAACATACGTACAAAAGGATGACCCTCGCGTTATTCTGTCGAGAGCACGAAACGTGGCGACGTCTTCGGACGAGGTACTCGGTGAGGCTAGTTTTTCAAGATTTAGTGGTCAATCGGTGGCACAATACCCGATATGGCATGGCGGCGCGACGGGATTCCGTGCGACAGAAACTCGAGTTTGCAATTAACCCACATAGCAAGTAACCACTTGAACGAGACGAAAAGCACACCCCGACGAGGACGTCGCGGTCGCGGACTTCGGTCAAGTGAGCTTTCTGTCACGTTGCACCTCGACACTTGTTCACGTTTCGAACCCGTCCATTAACGGGTCCAGGGATTCAAGAGAGAGAGAGAGAGAGAATTATGCCAAGTTCCCCCGGTTCTCACAATGGGCCGGTCTCGCGCGACGCGTAACACACGTTCAGAAACTGGCGTCGAAGTTCCCGTACCGGGCTCGACCTTAATACGAGCAGAAAATGGATTGCACCGTCGACAAGCTAAACACGCGGTGACAACAGTATCGATAACGAGACTCTTTATTGGATTCGAGGAATACGTTGATAAGCGTCGAACGCCGGTCTAAGTACGTCGTATAGGAGGAAGCCGGAGATTAAATGAATGTTCTCTGGGAATAAAATCTGCGGGATCGGCCGACGTCGCGAAAAGAATTTCTGACATAACCCGATATTACGGGAGGAAGTTCCATTATTTCACGTTCCGCCGCACGTTCATAAGGAAAGACAACCGTTGACCCAGAGAGATTTTCCTTAAACGTCGGGGCAGACTGCCAAGGCGTCTCTGACTTAAATGTAAATAACCGGATCGGGGGATCGAAAGGAAATCGCGGGCAGGATTTCCGAGTGACCTGGTACGAGAGGTTGCCGACCTCGTTAACGTAGGAGGAGGGCTCGGACCGGTCGCCGGTCGCACGTAGGCAGCGAATGTTTGACTATTACGCTGTCTATGCATAGACGTAAACGCGGAGCAGGTTCAACCTGTCCCGTGTACAAGGCCCGCGCTAGCGTGTGTGCACGTGTATCGACTTGCTGACTTGATTACCAGCTAGCACCCTCGGCTAATGCCGCGCGTTTGTTCCAGTTTGTCGCAAAATCGATTCCGCGCTCGTACCACAATGTCGTTAAATTACATCGCGCTTTCGTGTACGCGTTATCTCTCGTCGTCGAACGACCGCTAAAATCGAGTCGAGCGGTTTCCCGTAAAATTTTTAAGACGCGCGCAAAATCGGGCATCGCGAGGATTCGCAGATCCGGCCGAACGAAACGGACCGCGGGAGGTGATGAAAAAATACGGGGGAGATCGAGGCGGTGATTTCTGCGAAACGAAAGGCATCGGCGGAAGCCGCTGTATATAGACATAAGCGAGAACAAACCGGGAATATAACGTTGCAGCTGCAACTTCGGGAAGCGAAATCATAAATTCTCGGTCAGCTCGAAGCTCTCTCGGCTGCTGCCGCCGCTGCGGCCTGTGACGATCGCTCGCCGTGGCTCCTCTCTTTCTCTCGGCTGCTGCTCCCCACGTGCGGTCTTCGAGCACCGCGGCTTCTCTCCATTAATAATTACAGACGCCCGTGCGCGGTTGGTCCCCCGGACGTTCCGACTATTTATTGCCGCTTAATGATTATTTATTAATCTCGTCTTATCGCCGCTGAGTGTTACGGCTCGGAACATTTGTCGCGCTCCCTAAACCGTTCATCCGCTCGCGCAGCTTTCGCTACCGCGTCCCGGGGCTTATCGCGTTTTCTTTATTAACATCCGTCCTCGTTTTTACAACGGGAACCGTGGCGCGGGCTCGGTAGTCCCATTCGTTTCTCGATAGAATTTCATCGGCCATTTGTTACCCCGGCGAATTGATCGAATCGTTGGGATCGCGCTGTTCGTCACGCGAATTACTCGGAGGGTAGAACGTCAGATCGTCGAGGAGAATGCGCGCAGGACTGAATTCTACCCCTTCGATCGGAGCGTATGCGCGAGCCCGGTGTAACTGCGCCGGTATACAATAGCTGATTAAGCCGCTTCGAAGCGTTTACAGTGTCTACGAGCTGGCACTCGGCGCGGAGCGCGTTTCAATCAGCTGCCACGGGAAGGGAAGGAAGGGTTCGCCGGATCGACTGGCTGCATCGCCGTCACTCCGTGACGAGACGCGTAAACACCTACGCTCGAATACTGCGCTGATGTTTCAACTAACGGCACGTACGCTCCCCCTTCGTAGTACGTCGTCGGGGTATCGATGAACGCGATCGTTGATTTCTCAAATAATTAATATTAATTAGGATTCGACGATTTATACAACAAATCGGCTGAGCGGACGAAGCCATTCCTCAAATTCCGTTGCCGCATTTTTAACGAGGCATTCACCCTCGGTTAAAATATTCGCAATTAAACGTCGGCTCGATAACTGGCTAACAATTCGAGCGATAGCCCCGGGGGGTTAAATTCGTTGTAAGGATTCGATTGAAATGCTAAGGAAACTAATTATGTAGGGAATACCAGTTTTCACATCTCGGCTGAATCTCTGCGCGTTATTAAATCCTTTTCTCTCTCGAAGAACAGCGTTTCTTATCGATCGAATTTATCTTCTTTCCCATTCCTCCGGCCGCATGGGAAACAGCGACTCGTTAAGGGAGGAGTGACCTACCTAAGAGGCCGACACACGCAAGAGATGCGCCATTCAACCTTCAGAGCACGTCCTGTAATGAGAACGTATTACGAGCCGCAATAAAATCTATCGTTATCGCGCGGTCCAACGATACGGATGCTGCGGGACGAGAGGAAGAGAGAGAGAGAGACAGAGAGGGGAGGAGGAGGAGGAGGAGCCGGTCGAGATGCATCGCGAACCGAGCAACCGATAGAGTAAGCGGACATTCAAGCCAGACAACGTAAAAGAATCGAAACGCGCGCGGCCTGTTTTAACAGAATCTGAAATGCCGCGCTGGGATACGTTCTTTAACCGGATATCCGATGCAATGGAATCTCCTCCGCTTCGTAATTCCTTCCTTGCCGTAAATTCTACAATGCAACTCTCTCTGAATCCGAGTCCTCCGCCCCGCCGCGCCGCGCCGGCTGCTGCAATTTCAAACTTTAAATCGGCCACAATTAAATTTTTCACAATTCGAGACGTATCTCGGGCGAGCCGGTCTCCGGCGATATTTTAATTCGAGCATATCGCTCGCTGGATTATCTCGTACAAAATACGATGTCAAGAATTTTATTCGAACAACTCGGCAAACGTATTTCTATCGCTCGGGGGAAAGTCGTCGATCAAACGGAAGAGAGTCGCGGCGGGCAAAGCGATGAACGCTTCGCAGTCGAGGAGAAAGTTAATGAACCGAACGGGATAATTGACGGATTTACATAATGGGTAAGACAGGTACCGACGGAGCGACCGTAACGTCAGCTGTTAGATTGAGTAGCGTCACGTTTACATATGCAAGGCTTCACGAAATCGACGTGTATGCGCTCGCACGTACGGCTACACGGTAGCCACGATACTCTCGGTAATAAGTCACGAACCACGATCGATTAGTCGTAATAGCCCTAGCGGTACACAGANCTGACTTGATTACCAGCTAGCACCCTCGGCTAATGCCGCGCGTTTGTTCCAGTTTGTCGCAAAATCGATTCCGCGCTCGTACCACAATGTCGTTAAATTACATCGCGCTTTCGTGTACGCGTTATCTCTCGTCGTCGAACGACCGCTAAAATCGAGTCGAGCGGTTTCCCGTAAAATTTTTAAGACGCGCGCAAAATCGGGCATCGCGAGGATTCGCAGATCCGGCCGAACGAAACGGACCGCGGGAGGTGATGAAAAAATACGGGGGAGATCGAGGCGGTGATTTCTGCGAAACGAAAGGCATCGGCGGAAGCCGCTGTATATAGACATAAGCGAGAACAAACCGGGAATATAACGTTGCAGCTGCAACTTCGGGAAGCGAAATCATAAATTCTCGGTCAGCTCGAAGCTCTCTCGGCTGCTGCCGCCGCTGCGGCCTGTGACGATCGCTCGCCGTGGCTCCTCTCTTTCTCTCGGCTGCTGCTCCCCACGTGCGGTCTTCGAGCACCGCGGCTTCTCTCCATTAATAATTACAGACGCCCGTGCGCGGTTGGTCCCCCGGACGTTCCGACTATTTATTGCCGCTTAATGATTATTTATTAATCTCGTCTTATCGCCGCTGAGTGTTACGGCTCGGAACATTTGTCGCGCTCCCTAAACCGTTCATCCGCTCGCGCAGCTTTCGCTACCACGTCCCGGGGCTTATCGCGTTTTCTTTATTAACATCCGTCCTCGTTTTTACAACGGGAACCGTGGCGCGGGCTCGGTAGTCCCATTCGTTTCTCGATAGAATTTCATCGGCCATTTGTTACCCCGGCGAATTGATCGAATCGTTGGGATCGCGCTGTTCGTCACGCGAATTACTCGGAGGGTAGAACGTCAGATCGTCGAGGAGAATGCGCGCAGGACTGAATTCTACCCCTTCGATCGGAGCGTATGCGCGAGCCCGGTGTAACTGCGCCGGTATACAATAGCTGATTAAGCCGCTTCGAAGCGTTTACAGTGTCTACGAGCTGGCACTCGGCGCGGAGCGCGTTTCAATCAGCTGCCACGGGAAGGGAAGGAAGGGTTCGCCGGATCGACTGGCTGCATCGCCGTCACTCCGTGACGAGACGCGTAAACACCTACGCTCGAATACTGCGCTGATGTTTCAACTAACGGCACGTACGCTCCCCCTTCGTAGTACGTCGTCGGGGTATCGATGAACGCGATCGTTGATTTCTCAAATAATTAATATTAATTAGGATTCGACGATTTATACAACAAATCGGCTGAGCGGACGAAGCCATTCCTCAAATTCCGTTGCCGCATTTTTAACGAGGCATTCACCCTCGGTTAAAATATTCGCAATTAAACGTCGGCTCGATAACTGGCTAACAATTCGAGCGATAGCCCCGGGGGGTTAAATTCGTTGTAAGGATTCGATTGAAATGCTAAGGAAACTAATTATGTAGGGAATACCAGTTTTCACATCTCGGCTGAATCTCTGCGCGTTATTAAATCCTTTTCTCTCTCGAAGAACAGCGTTTCTTATCGATCGAATTTATCTTCTTTCCCATTCCTCCGGCCGCATGGGAAACAGCGACTCGTTAAGGGAGGAGTGACCTACCTAAGAGGCCGACACACGCAAGAGATGCGCCATTCAACCTTCAGAGCACGTCCTGTAATGAGAACGTATTACGAGCCGCAATAAAATCTATCGTTATCGCGCGGTCCAACGATACGGATGCTGCGGGACGAGAGGAAGAGAGAGAGAGAGACAGAGAGGGGAGGAGGAGGAGGAGGAGCCGGTCGAGATGCATCGCGAACCGAGCAACCGATAGAGTAAGCGGACATTCAAGCCAGACAACGTAAAAGAATCGAAACGCGCGCGGCCTGTTTTAACAGAATCTGAAATGCCGCGCTGGGATACGTTCTTTAACCGGATATCCGATGCAATGGAATCTCCTCCGCTTCGTAATTCCTTCCTTGCCGTAAATTCTACAATGCAACTCTCTCTGAATCCGAGTCCTCCGCCCCGCCGCGCCGCGCCGGCTGCTGCAATTTCAAACTTTAAATCGGCCACAATTAAATTTTTCACAATTCGAGACGTATCTCGGGCGAGCCGGTCTCCGGCGATATTTTAATTCGAGCATATCGCTCGCTGGATTATCTCGTACAAAATACGATGTCAAGAATTTTATTCGAACAACTCGGCAAACGTATTTCTATCGCTCGGGGGAAAGTCGTCGATCAAACGGAAGAGAGTCGCGGCGGGCAAAGCGATGAACGCTTCGCAGTCGAGGAGAAAGTTAATGAACCGAACGGGATAATTGACGGATTTACATAATGGGTAAGACAGGTACCGACGGAGCGACCGTAACGTCAGCTGTTAGATTGAGTAGCGTCACGTTTACATATGCAAGGCTTCACGAAATCGACGTGTATGCGCTCGCACGTACGGCTACACGGTAGCCACGATACTCTCGGTAATAAGTCACGAACCACGATCGATTAGTCGTAATAGCCCTAGCGGTACACAGATTCAGGCGTTTACGTCGAAAAATTCGTGGTGACGTCGTTTCAAACTAAGTCGCGGTCGATAACGGCGTCACGTTCCTGGTACACTCGAATTCCTTTCGCGCCACGGTTTCGAAGGCATTGTCCGCCGAGTAATTTGATTGAGAGAACAAATCGGATTTCACGCGCGCGCGCGCGGCGGCTGAATCGGTATTCACGAGGGAGAGAGGCTGAAGGGCACCGCGAAAGCGTCGTCGGTAATCTATTTTCTCTTAGGGCTGGGAGCATTTAAAGCGGAATCGCGGTGGCCGCGCGACAGCAACCGGTTCCGGGCACGCGGTGCCCGGGCATCCGGTCGTTCAGGATCGGTCAGGTGTGTCCGGCGAACACACTAAATCTGCGGGAGTTACGTGGCCGGCGCACAAATAAACGCTCCCGCGGAGATTCATGGAGCGATTCACGGTGACTTGATATTGTTAGGGAGCGAGGAATTATCCCGGGCCGTGAATACGGAATCGGCGGCGGCAGCGCGCGGCGCGCCGTTCATCTGGGCGAATCCGCGGTCGGCCGACGCGACGCAACGCAACGGCAACGCGCGCGCGTGCAAGAGGGGACACGCCGGGACACGATGCTGGTGTTGCTCGTATCTTGTAATGGTGTATTCGAGATGGTTGTAAAGCTGTCCGCCGGTGGTGGAGCCGCTGTCCACGGAACAACGTTCCAAGGGCCATCAATATCTCTCGTCCGGAGTAACGTCGAGTGCCAGCTCGATGGCCGATCGATGAATTACATCGGTTTCTCTCTGTTAACTACCAACACCGCTTAACCGAATCGCTCCTCGAACTTCCCGTCGACCGATACGATCGATTCGATTTGCGAGGCGAGAAACTCCCCTCTGTCACCGTCTTACCGCACCCCAGGGGCTGATCAACGATAGACCTCGCGCGCCGTACCCCCGAGGTATTCGACGAAATCTTGAAAATTTGTTGCCCGGGGCATTGGCTGCCGAGATCTTCCACGAATTANGCGCGTTATTAAATCCTTTTCTCTCTCGAAGAACAGCGTTTCTTATCGATCGAATTTATCTTCTTTCCCATTCCTCCGGCCGCATGGGAAACAGCGACTCGTTAAGGGAGGAGTGACCTACCTAAGAGGCCGACACACGCAAGAGATGCGCCATTCAACCTTCAGAGCACGTCCTGTAATGAGAACGTATTACGAGCCGCAATAAAATCTATCGTTATCGCGCGGTCCAACGATACGGATGCTGCGGGAAGAGAGGAAGAGAGAGAGAGAGACAGAGAGGGGAGGAGGAGGAGGAGGAGCCGGTCGAGATGCATCGCGAACCGAGCAACCGATAGAGTAAGCGGACATTCAAGCCAGACAACGTAAAAGAATCGAAACGCGCGCGGCCTGTTTTAACAGAATCTGAAATGCCGCGCTGGGATACGTTCTTTAACCGGATATCCGATGCAATGGAATCTCCTCCGCTTCGTAATTCCTTCCTTGCCGTAAATTCTACAATGCAACTCTCTCTGAATCCGAGTCCTCCGCCCCGCCGCGCCGCGCCGGCTGCTGCAATTTCAAACTTTAAATCGGCCACAATTAAATTTTTCACAATTCGAGACGTATCTCGGGCGAGCCGGTCTCCGGCGATATTTTAATTCGAGCATATCGCTCGCTGGATTATCTCGTACAAAATACGATGTCAAGAATTTTATTCGAACAACTCGGCAAACGTATTTCTATCGCTCGGGGGAAAGTCGTCGATCAAACGGAAGAGAGTCGCGGCGGGCAAAGCGATGAACGCTTCGCAGTCGAGGAGAAAGTTAATGAACCGAACGGGATAATTGACGGATTTACATAATGGGTAAGACAGGTACCGACGGGGCGACCGTAACGTCAGCTGTTAGATTGAGTAGCGTCACGTTTACATATGCAAGGCTTCACGAAATCGACGTGTATGCGCTCGCACGTACGGCTACACGGTAGCCACGATACTCTCGGTAATAAGTCACGAAGCACGATCGATTAGTCGTATAGCCCTAGCGGTACACAGATTCAGGCGTTTACGTCGAAAAATTCGTGGTGACGTCGTTTCAAACTAAGTCGCGGTCGATAACGGCGTCACGTTCCTGGTACACTCGAATTCCTTTCGCGCCACGGTTTCGAAGGCATTGTCCGCCGAGTAATTTGATTGAGAGAACAAATCGGATTTCACGCGCGCGCGCGCGGCGGCTGAATCGGTATTCACGAGGGAGAGAGGCTGAAGGGCACCGCGAAAGCGTCGTCGGTAATCTATTTTCTCTTAGGGCTGGGAGCATTTAAAGCGGAATCGCGGTGGCCGCGCGACAGCAACCGGTTCCGGGCACGCGGTGCCCGGGCATCCGGTCGTTCAGGATCGGTCAGGTGTGTCCGGCGAACACACTAAATCTGCGGGAGTTACGTGGCCGGCGCACAAATAAACGCTCCCGCGGAGATTCATGGAGCGATTCACGGTGACTTGATATTGTTAGGGAGCGAGGAATTATCCCGGGCCGTGAATACGGAATCGGCGGCGGCAGCGCGCGGCGCGCCGTTCATCTGGGCGAATCCGCGGTCGGCCGACGCGACGCAACGCAACGGCAACGCGCGCGCGTGCAAGAGGGGACACGCCGGGACACGATGCTGGTGTTGCTCGTATCTTGTAATGGTGTATTCGAGATGGTTGTAAAGCTGTCCGCCGGTGGTGGAGCCGCTGTCCACGGAACAACGTTCCAAGGGCCATCAATATCTCTCGTCCGGAGTAACGTCGAGTGCCAGCTCGATGGCCGATCGATGAATTACATCGGTTTCTCTCTGTTAACTACCAACACCGCTTAACCGAATCGCTCCTCGAACTTCCCGTCGACCGATACGATCGATTCGATTTGCGAGGCGAGAAACTCCCCTCTGTCACCGTCTTACCGCACCCCAGGGGCTGATCAACGATAGACCTCGCGCGCCGTACCCCCGAGGTATTCGACGAAATCTTGAAAATTTGTTGCCCGGGGCATTGGCTGCCGAGATCTTCCACGAATTAATCTTCCCCGCCTCGGAACGCGATTTCTTTCGCATTCCACCCGCCGCCGCCGCTTCGGACCGTTTCTTTAATATCCCCGCGAACGTTGCGAACGCCCGATCTAATCGACGCGTGTATTACATTGTACCGGTGTTGCATGGCTATTGCAATCATCGCGAGCGAGAATTATATCGGTATAGTAATCCCGATTGCCGTCTCTCGGTATCGGAACGTATCTTGATTTGAATCGATAGGTCCGCGATGATAGGCATGAAATAGAGGCACGTTCGTTGCAAATAGGAGCACGACGTTGTTCCCATTCGTTATCTGAGAGGTCGAACGTAGGTAGGAAGTAACGTTTTATCGTAGCATTTAATTCTCGGACGTTCCCCTATCGCCGAGAAACACTTTTTCGACAGTCCAGATACCGGGCACAAAAACCCGTCGCTGTGGCAATCGGCAGTAGAAAATATATATCCAAGTGGCATCGCGTCGGATCGACTCCTGTCGTGCAAACGGTTATCCGGGAAGTCGATCTATCTGGATAAGTGTCGCGTAATACAGATGATCAAAAAAGAAGGAAGAGGGACAGGGATCACTCTCGTTGCGAATCGAGTGCGCCGTCAGGCTGATTTGCCTTAGCCGGTATGAATGAAGATTAAATTACGATAAGGCTTCCTCTCGAACGATCGCCTCCTCCTTCTTTTTTCCATCTTAGATTGGACACGTTTAGCCAACGCGTGCTACCGCCCATTACATACCATGACGAATGGCGGATGATGCAAATTCAAATCGTTTAAACGCGATTCATCCCCGACCCGTCCCCGTCCCGTCGTTTAGCCTTTAACGAAGTCGCGTTGTTGGTGGATCGCGCGCATAACTCGGATCAGATTACCCGATGCTCCGAATAACTATGTAGGTTCTGACTTCTAGAATACCGGGGCAAAAGGAATAATAGTCGGTCGGGAGATATTTCAGTGTGGCAGGGAAAATTGTAATACGAGAGCGGTATGCCGCGTCAAACGGCAATCCGTTCGAAGGAGGAAGGTTCATTGATAACGAGACTAATTAAGGAATCCGATTTATTATATACGCGCGTAACTTCCCGATTCCCTTTATAGAAATAGAGGAGGGAATTAGTAGTCGCGCTATGGAGAGGGAGCTAGTATCAACAAACGGTTCGAGGAATTCCGAAAAGGGAGTATCGTTGTTCGGTATTGTGTCGAAATCGCTTTGCAAGATGGGCAGCTCCGTTGTACGCGGGCCAGATGCAATCCCGGGAAACGAAACGCGTACTACACGTACACACGAGTGTGGCCGCGGTACTCGGCTTTATCAGCGAGCCGGCCGAGTTGACGGTGGAATAAATTTGAATTACAGACACGCCCCGTGAAATTCCGGCACCGACCGCGTAAATTACATTTACACTCGCCGTGTGTGTAACCCAAGTCAACATCCTCTTTCACTAACTTCGACTGCTCTTCCTTTTTCATCAAATTGAAGTATATCCCCCTCCTCTCTCGGACACAAAAAAAGAGAATAGATTTTCGTTTTGTTTCCACCTGGTAATGCAGGTATTACGGTATTTCCAAAAGCTTTTAGCTCGTGAAAAGCATAATGGATTTTTCCTGTATGCTCGCCACGTGAAAAATGTTCGAACCTCGTCGGCGCGCAATTGTTAATCATAAACTATACACGTGTTCCGTTTCGAATACATGAACTTGTGCAAATTCATAGAATATTCAATCTCCGATATGAATGTATCATAATCGTGCTCGTTCGGTTTTTGCCACGGTATCCGACTATCCGGTCGAACGTGAATTCTGGCCGGGGCGATTGCATACGTAACGATGCACGGGCCGCGCGGGAGATCTGGTCTGAGAAAAGGGGTGAGAGAGAGAGGGATATTATCCAATTGTAACGTAGCCCGCGTTCAATCGAGTCAGCCAGGCCAGTTTAACCGCGATTTATCGGCATAATTGATCGGGCCGCACGGCGGGGAGAGAGAGAGAGAGAGCGAACCGGGATTGGATCGATGATAATGAGCGGCGTTCGATTTTTCCCCGGTGCCGCCTCGATCCCGCGCCGCGCTCGTATTACAAGAGCACTCACGCGATCCGGTGAGATAATTATTGCGATGCGGCATGCGGTTCGTCAAGTCATACGCGGCCAATTGCGTGCAACTTCATCGCGAGTTATCGCGGCAGGGGTCCCGCGACTAACAGGGAAAAAGGGGCGTTATCGTCTGAATGAATGCGGCCAGGTGTTATTATTCCTCCGCTGATTATTATTCTTATACGGTATACACGGTCCAGTGGGCGTATCAAAGGATGCCAGGAACAAAAGAGTAGATTCTATGCAAAACATTTATACTATACGGTTAACGAAACGCAATTCGTATAGAAATTTCTCTCTTGTCATTAGAATATTCATTCATCCTTTGTATTTTTACCGGCGCGACAAGTTGCCGCGTGATTACTCGTTCGCCGGGTAAAAACAGAAGTCGGCCGACGCGATGTTTTACGTATTTCCTCTGCCCGGGGTTTGATCGCCGCGATGCTTACGTGGTTCTGAAACGTAGCGCGCGCGAGTCGAGAAATATTTAATTACTCTCCGGGCGGTAAGGCGGTGGGCGAATAACAAACATCGGGTTAAAGTACTCTCGCCGGCTGCCTACGTCGAACCGCCCTGCCCACGATCTTCCGGTGGATGGCCGTGTGCGCGCCGGTTAATTTACCTCCCGAGCGAATTCTTTTTTCGTGGCTGTCGCGATGGAAATTNCGATGTTTTACGTATTTCCTCTGCCCGGGGTTTGATCGCCGCGATGCTTACGTGGTTCTGAAACGTAGCGCGCGCGAGTCGAGAAATATTTAATTACTCTCCGGGCGGTAAGGCGGTGGGCGAATAACAAACATCGGGTTAAAGTACTCTCGCCGGCTGCCTACGTCGAACCGCCCTGCCCACGATCTTCCGGTGGATGGCCGTGTGCGCGCCGGTTAATTTACCTCCCGAGCGAATTCTTTTTTCGTGGCTGTCGCGATGGAAATTCGATTTACGGACGTGGAACAGCCGGTTTGAACCGTCGTCGTCGTCGTCGCCGGGAACCGATTTTTACGATCGGTCTTTAAATACGTTCGAACGGCACGGTGATCGATAAAACGGAACTCGAAGATCCCGACCCTCGTGCTGCGGTGCTCCGACTACCTTTTTTCCCTTTCGGAAGAGTAGACGGTTAAATCGGCGAAAAAACGAGTAACGCAAGGTACTAATCGATCTGGAAGTGGTTCCATTTCCGATAGATTTCTAGCTGGATAAATTATCGGGATACGAGCGCTTCCTTTCCCCTTATTAATCAGTATCACGAAGACGATTATACGACTGGCACCGATATATCCAATTGATTTCAGCCGTATTAAATACCGGCTACGTCGATCGGTTCACCGACAGGTTCTTCCCCCTCTAGAAAGCTCTGATCTAATCTGTTCTCGATTCAACACGGATTCGAACAGTCCCGTGCATCGCGTGCAGCAGCATCTATGTCCTCTGTATAAACTTGCCGTTCCGAGAGAGTAGGACCGTTTCGCGCAGCTCGAAAGGTGGTGGGAATCGCAGTGAACGTATCAGGCTTCACGAATACAACAAGGATAAACAAGAGTCACCGTTGGCAACGAATAGGATTGCATCGGAAAATGCGCAGAATTATAAAAAAAATAAACTGTGCCCAGTCGTATTCTCTCGGGACGACGAGTACAGATATAATCGTTGGAAGAAATGGAACTTAGCTGAAACNCTTGCCGTTCCGAGAGAGTAGGACCGTTTCGCGCAGCTCGAAAGGTGGTGAGAATCGCAGTGAACGTATCAGGCTTCACGCATACAACAAGGATAAACACGAGTCACTATTGGCAACGAATAGGATTGCATTGGGAAGTGATAAATGGGAGGAAAATGCACAGAACGATAACAAAAATGAACTGTGCCCAGTCGTATTCTCTCGGGACGGCGAGTACAGATATAATCGTTGGAAGAAATGGAACTTAGCTGAAAATCCACTGCGGTTTTTGCCGGCGAATTCGCGTAAACGTGTTTCGGCTAGGGCTCACAAAGGGAATAGGTTCCGGACGTATTCCGATTCGCCGCGGAACGATGTTTTACGCGTTACGGAAATGGGTAGAGGCGGAGAAGAAGCCTCGACCTACAGGGAAGCGGACGCGATGAAGACGAAGACGACCGGGCGCATTGTTTCTGTACCGTGGCGCGGTGAGGAACAATGCAGGGCGCTATCGAACACCCTAACGAACGCCTACCTTAAGTAACTGCGTACACCCGTGTCCCATTGTGCCCGCGACGACGCAACGCGGCACGAAACCGCGCCGCGTGACTCGCCATTATCGTACGTCTCTCGTCCCGTGTCCCCGCTTTGCATACAAAAAGTGTGGGCGCATTGTCGGCCAAATTAAGACCGAGGGCGAAATGATGGATTCCGACGACGGCCGGCTGTTCATAATTCGCGATCGGGCACGGACGGACGGGGACGGTACATTAATATCGGCGATGAAAATTATTCAAATGAACAGTAATTTATTGCTCATTACGTAGCGATGGAATAAATTCGTTCAAGTAAAACGGTTAATTGTTGCGCGCTTTAATCGTTCATTATGGTATGATTATGCGACGCTTAATTATGAATACGCGCCGGGTGGCGTTTAACGATGCGCATGTACAAACAATAATTATAAATTGGATGTACGGAGAGGAAGTCGTAGCGAAAGTTTGTACGGATCTAATTTCGAATACAATCTTTCAGCTGAAAGTTGTACGGGGCCAGTAAGGGAAAAATAAGAAGATTACAGTTTAAGGAAATGGAGAAAGTTTCGTAGCTTTCGTTGAAATGTCAGACGTCTATAAAAGTGGGAATGAGGGAGGGAGGGCGGAGGGACGATGGCAGCTTTTATCCCGTGGAACGGCCGGGATAAAAGGAGACGAACATTTTGCAAATATAAGCTTTCCGCAAGCGTAAAAGGCATACAAACAAGCGGCGCTTCGTTCTGCCATATGTATCCTGCGTTCTCGTAACGTCGCGTTTCATACTCCTGAAACTTCTCGCCACGACCACGAATATTCGCGTTGCAATCCGGTTTTGAATAAAGTTCACCGAGCCTACCAGTAATTAGGCAAATGGAATTGAGATCGATCCGCTTTTAAGTGATCGATGCGCGCTGGAAATTTTGTCGAATCTCACGTTTGCGTCTCGTACCATCGACGTACTGTGCTGCTTCGGTAATCATAAAAAATATAATGTAAATGGATCGACGTAACGCGGATCGATGCCGGACGCGTGCTCGACGAAATTCTGCTCGCGCTAAAAATCGCATTGTTCGAGACGCATTCGCGCGAGATGGAGAAATTGCACCGTTTAAACGTCCCCCGCGAGAAAAGGAATTGTAGGGAATTCAGGAGAGAGGAACATCGCCGCGCAAGGGTCTCTTTGAAAAATCCGGACGCGAAGTTTCCGGGAGTCGAGAGCGGTCGTAGCAAGAATCGCGAGTTACCTCTGACAACTTAACGCCTCATTGTTGAAGCTCGGAATGACAGCCGAGATTCATGAAATTCAATTTGCCCGTGCATGCGGAAGGGAAGTTAGTTCCCCGCGACTATCTCTCTCTCTTTCTCTCTCGTTCGCTCGCTCTCCTGCTCAGCGACTATTTTCTTTATTGGAAATAACTTTTTTCGATTACTCTACGTCAACGGGCGAACTCGTTTCCCAATGTTCCAAGGAAACAGCTTCGAAGTTTCGTTATCGACGAATTACCGGTAAACAAACGTCGCTTCTCTTTGACGTCCCGTCGGCGAACGACTGCGAGCGGAACGCACGCGGACAATATATTAGTAATAATCCCGCGAACAATGAACGTGCGCGACGAGCGACCAATTAAACGAAAGGAGAAACGAGATCGTCGTCTGACTGCGGAAACAAAAGTGGTTACCGTTGATGATGTTTTGTACGAAACGAACTGCGCGTATCAGTGTTCTCGCATGAGAGCCTTCTAAAGAGGGTCGTCGACGTAACGTTCAATGCAATCTGCCAGCCATTGACGACTTCGGACGCCAGTATTTAAACCTATCCATGTGTTTCCGAACGACTATCTACTACGGACTGCAATCCCGTGTATCCTGACCGAGTCTCCAATTAATTAACGATCGCTGATCGATGGTCGGTTAACTGGAATGGTTAATTCTGTAGGGAAACATCAGGAGAGAAATTGGGTTTGATTAATTCGGGAGTGTACTCAGAAAACCAATGAAATACAGCTTGTCGCGATTAAACTTGAACCGACGACCTGACTATTTCTTCGCGTTCGCCGAGGTCAATCTTTCGTGCAATCGCTAGTCATACGTCGTTTCAATCATTATTCATATCTCATATCATATACAAATACGTATGTACACTCGTTCTTACGTTCGTACATATATTTTCCACGTTGTCGCGCCGCAATTATTCTTTTGACGGAAAACCGTACACAGGAAAGTAAATTTGTCAGAGAAATGAGGGCGCATCATCGCTGTTTCGGCGTTTCTAAAAATGAATCGGCAAAGTTTCGCGGGCGGGAAAAACGGGAACAATGGCGATGCATCGCAGTCGAGGGGGGTTAAACTTATCGCAGCATGAAGTGGGTACTACCCGATGCATACGTATTCACGGAACGGGACAGAATCATTCGAAGTTTCCTTCCAAGTACGATTGCGGCGGATGGTTTGACTTGAAAGAACATTCAGGTCGGAAATAGGCGACGTTTCGCCTCGAAACGCGAGTTCCGGGTGGGTGGACCGCCGCCGCCGCCGCCCCGTTCGTGAATGCGGCTGGCACTCGATATCCGCGATGCCGGGGAAAAAACTGCCGCTTCGTTCCCGTCGAATTTCTTTTTCTCAATCAGGCCGCCGACAACTCCCGATATTCTCGATAGATCAGTACTTTCCCCTCGGTTTACGACGGAACCTCGAACGATTATCCCGAATACGAAACGCGCCTAGAGGTATTCTAACAGGACTCGAGATTAGGTGCAATATACAGTTAACAATTTAATATAGCGCGTATGGGAGTACTTTATTTGATCTCCGAGTCTCGTATAAGCGCAGGACTGGCTCATTACCGATGCGTCTGATCGTATCGCGGGGACGTTGAACGGTGATCGATGCTGCGCGAACCCTTCGCGTCATTGTCTCGCACGAAGCGGAGGTATACATACATCAGCCCGTTTATGCTTCTCGACCTACGCTGCCATTGTCCCGGCGATATATTTTAAATGTCCGCGTGCTCTCGCGTAGGACGTTATTCGATGCTACAACCGTATCAATCAATCTCCTGGTTCGCGCGATTTTTTCCCGAAACGACGCCCGATCCATATTTCACTCGCATGGACCTCTAGTAACTGTATCTTTCAAATTCTGTTTCCTCTCCGCGTTCCGAATACCGACGTTAAATCCTGTTAGTACGTACAATAAGAAACGTGATTTAAAATCGTATATATTCATCGATTTTATTTTAAAGGCTGGCAGCGATGCATTATAAAATACGATCCTGCGACGAATCGAAGCGCGCGGCGCGTTATTCCGACGAGATCGGCGAACGATATTTAAAACTCTTTAAATTTATAAACCGGGAGGAGTCTCCGGTGACATTGATGAAATTAACCGGCCCTCGGTAAATTAGAAAAATCGCACGGGCGGAAGTCCGGTAAATTTCCTGGTGGAGTTTTCATTAAAGTTTTTCAGCCACGCACTCGTGATGGAACGTTAATCAACCGGGCAGGAAAAAGTTCGAGTTCACTTTGAGGGGGGAAAAACATCGGCCATAGAAAAGTGTCTTCGGGTGGGCATGTACGTTATTTCTTTCATCGCGGGGGCTGAAAGTTTTTCTCCAGAGGGGGACGAGGCAAAGAGAGAGGCAAGATTTTTTCGCGGAAAGTGGCAACGAGCTAAGGAGAACCCTCGACGCGACGGCTGCGGCCATCGCACTTTCATTTTTCCGCCTCCTTGACGATGATCAACGGGATCTTTATAGAAGTACACGCGCACTTCATATCCGACGAGTGCTCGCGTGGAACGCGTTTCAAACGTACCGACCTCTCCACCGAAAATTATGTCGTCCGCGTCGCGATCATTTTATTCATTTCGCGAAACGTTACAATTATCTCCGCGACGCGAACGATCGGATAGCGGACGGGACCGGTGCATCGGCTTCGGAGCAGTCTATTGGCTACATCGCGTAATACCGTGGTACACGTATTAATACCGTCAAGCAAGAGATAAATGCAATTTGCATCCAGGTCGCGGAACTTTCCTAAATTGTATGACTACGCTTATCGCGACGACACGTTTAACACGATTACGTCGCATTATCATACGCTCGCTCCGAATTTCCCAGCGACTCAGCCTTCAAAGAGCGAACTTCTCTCCGTCTCGCGTCTCCCCACGATTAAAAAGGCTGATACGCGAACGAAGAGAGAGTTAGATCTTGCCGATGGAAAATCATTTCCGATTCAGCGATTTTCCATGCGGATTCTTTTGGCCGCGTCGAAACGCGAAACTGGTCCAACGTCGGCTCGCATTAGCCGGCCGCCGCCGCCTGTTCCATTTGTCGTACCGGCCGCGTCATCATGAAGTCATATTTCACGACTTATGGTAATTACGATTTACCACCCAGAAGTCACATTCAACTGGACGTGTGCATGCATCCGCCGGCGTGCGAGAGACTCTTTGTCAAACGCCGTGTATATTTATATGTACACGTTGCATACGTTACCTGCGCGCGTGTATTACCGGCTGCCTCGTCCACGTGCACGAAATTTAATGCGCCGACACGCGCGCGAGACGAAACCCCGGATGCGTATTACGGTTTTCAAACGACGAATCGTGCCCATTTGTCGGCTCTGACCGCGACGCAAATTGTCATCCGAGTAATAATTATCTCCTCGAGTTCGGCGAACATAAAATGCACCTAATTAGTTCTTAAACTGACGATGATTAGAATCGTTTGTTAATCAATTTCGCACTTTTTCCTGAATGATCGACGAACTCGAGGAACTTTCTCGGTAGAAAGTAGGTAGAGGAAAAGGAAAAGCATACGTACGCCGTGAGTTTAACGCGACACGTGAATATCATCTCGTAAACTGTTTATGGAAGAGACGGTGAAAGAAAACGCGGCTCATAAAGTACATACGTACACGGGAATAAAATAAAACTAAGCGTCGAGAATGTTACCGCTGCTTAGTGGCGACACATAAAATGCAGCAAATATTGACAATAGATACACGCCTGGAATACCGTCGGAACCGTTTTTAAAGGCAGAATTTATTTGACTGAAAGCTATTTTTAGGGAAATTTAAGCCTCTTATATGATAATCGAACGAGATACCGAACGGTGCTTTATTATGAAAAGAGGATTACTCGATAATGCTATTACGAAAGAATTCTATAGAATAATTAAGTCTACCAGGGGAATGACGCCATATTATCAGCCCATTGTCCTCCTCCACGCACTTTTACCAACTCGAAATTCAAATCGGTTTAAAATATCGGTGTTTTTTTTTTTTTACAAAATTTCATCGGATAATTGCGAGGCAAGGGCACGTAACGCGAAACAGGGATTCAGTGGAATATCAAACGCGTATCGAGCTAAAATATTACTGTGCGCAGTTTTAAAAGGATTGCTCCTCTTTTAACCAGTCGCGATACATTTTCCCCGCTGATGAATGCGCCCATGAGAGTCATCGCGAGATTCCTTTGATCGCGGGTGACCCGACGTTCGAATAAGAAACAGGGGAGGCGCATCTCCTTCGCTCGGGGCTCGTTCTTCGAAATAAAATCAGGCTTCGGATGCAGAATAGGTGTCAGGGCCCATTGGCCACGAGAACGTGCGCGGTCAACGCGTTTCACGTTCAATCGCGAGAGCGTTATTCCGCGATATCGAATCTTCGATAGGAGATCCGCCTTTGGATAGCGGACAGGAGTCGGGAGAGAGCCGCGGGGCAATCCGTAGCCAACATTGCGTGCGATGGGGAATCACGGAATCGATCGACTTCCATCAATTTCATTTACCGAACGACGTTACGGCGAATCGGTTTGATTAGATACTTAATTAACAATCGCGTCCGAGTCATTTCACGAGAGCTTCCCGGTCCCGTTAGCAATTTGTAGGATTTTTCGCGTGGACGGACAGTGGTTAGCCGTGGCACGGGTGCCACGCCGGTGACGCATGTATCACCCCGCGACCTTACGAACCGCGCGGCAAGTTGTTCCGAGAACAAGATATCGAGTCGAATGGACGCTAGCTTGTCTATGAAAGGCGTGGTCGCGCGCGATAGTCGAGAGTCATGATTTATCTCGTGTACGGTCTCGAAAATGATTTTCTGCGATATCGTATCTCGAGCCTCGAGTAACGCGATAGTACGATCTCTAATAGGGACACGTTCAATGCCGATACTCTTTCCAGCCTTTCAATTCTCGCACAATGAAAACCGTCTTAAAAGTCCGTTGCTCGTTGCGAACGGATCAAGGTGACGCGGACCTTGACTTCTAAAACCTCGAGCGCGGCGAACGTTTCCGCCGTCGGATCGCGTTTAGTCATCCCGGGTGTCGTTCAACGAATCGTCGGCAGAGGAAAGAATGAAATTCAGCGGAACGGATGCCGGCACGTCTGGGAGAGGTGTGGCCGCGATCGAGGTGCGCCCTCGAAAACGATTTTCCGCGATATCGTGTATCTTCGATCGAGACACCGAGAGACAGGCGAACGGGCGTGTATCCTCCGATGCGAGGCGGGAACCGAGGGGGGAGAGAGAGAAGCCGTCTCGGAACTTCGTGCGAGCACATTCTGGTGATTACGTCAAACGTAGGACCGTTAGTTCTGCCGGGAACCCTGCGCACTATGGATAGTTACGTGCCAGATGGCCACACATATTCGAGGTGTGTCCGGCTAATATGACTGATTGCAATCTGCGAAGCCCAAGGATCGCGACAGCCGGCTGGCTCTCTCTCGGCCCAGGCTGCCCGCTGGTAAACGTAGCAGGTTCACCGTCCAGAGAGGGAGAGAGAGAGAGAGAGAGAGAGACGGCGAGTTCGTTGCATGCCTGTTGACTCTCGGCTGCTTCGTCGCTAGGAACAGACGCGGTTTAATAAATGGGGTCCGGCCGAGGTTACAACCTTCATCAGCGAAGACACATCCGATAGCATCGGCAATCTCGTCACGCTGCGCACCACACCATTACCGATCTGTCTACCGTGCGCTTTTCCCCGCGACCCGCTTTCAAATTTCCTAGATTCGACACTGGTCACGGTCTCGTCCGTCTCTCGATTCCCCGCCGCCATAGATCGTCGTCGTCTTCGTCTTCTTCTTCTTCTTTTCACGTACAAATGGAACAAGTATATTCAATTTATCCGATGATTCTCGTAATGCTAACACGCATCTCGGAACGCGTTCCATCCCATCGCGGCGGAGCATTACGGACGCGCGCGGCTCGACTTGAGGAGAACGCGGCGAAAATTTACTGACCGTGTAGCCTTATCGGTACCCGCGCGAGATCGTTCACGGAAGAAAGAAATCGGCGGCGAACATCTCCGCGCGGCCGTTCGATTTGCAAGGAGCACGTCTCGGCGCGCGTATGTACGTCCCCGATGCCGAGCGGAGATCGGTTCCTCGCGGTGGACGCCGGAGCTTAATGCAAGGCCGCCGCCGCGGCCGTTGGTGCAGGTGGTGGGCGCATGCCACGATCCGTGTGTCGCGATAACGTGACCAGCTCGGTTCGTATCTCCCCCGACAACTTAATTCCGGTGCCGTTTCACTCTCCGAGAAACCCGCGCGCTCTCCGGAGGACTCGCGTATATACGTTCGTGACGAGTCCGCGGTCTCGGAAAAATCGGGGGACTCTCGCCTTCGAACCGAGTCGACCGGCGAAGGACGGGACGCGACACCGGAGTTCGACGTGGAAACGATTCCCCGTTTGCTCCCTCCAGGAGTTGCGGAATCTTCTCCGCGGTTTAATGTCGCAGATTTTAATGAAAGGGAGTTCGGTTCGTTTGACTGGCATAGAGAACGGAGACAGAAACGTAATTTGGAAACTGCAATTGTGAGCGCGGTCAAGTCTACCGGGACTGGGAGAGAGAACGGGTACAGTATCGTTGTATAGATCATTAGAGGTAGCGAGTTTACTTGTTGTTGTTGTTGTTGTTGTCGAGTCTCGTGATAATTAGTGTCTCAGCAGTTGGCATTAAATCCTGGTTGTTGACAATGTGCTCTGCAGTTGCCACGGCACTAAATCAAAGACAAGATGTACCGCAAATAATTTGGCGCGCTATTGCGTTCTCCAAAGTTACTACCGCTGCCCGGCCGGCAACGCGCGTGCAACGACTCCGCGCGTGATTTACGTTTATACGCATATACTACTCCGCGCCGGGGCTAGGAAACGTAGCGGACCGCTAGGTTAATGGTCACTTTTGGCGATAATAGATACCATATATTTTCCCATCTAGGGATCTCGCTTTATTTTCGAGCGGCGCGTAAGCCGCGCAGGAAATGATTCACCAGTCGTAAACCGCGCATCCGTTATTAGAAGGATAAATATAACAAGATAATAAAGTTCACCGTAAATTCGATCCCCTCATCCGCCTCGAAACGAACCGTTGCGTGTGGCCCCTTACGTGCGCATCCTGTGCCGACCGCGTCTAATCCGCGTCGAATCGAGCGAGCCGTGTGCTCCAGAAACCCTCGACGGAGAGAATTATCTTGAGGAGGCCGACGTCGAGAGAGAGACGGACAATCACGCGTTCAGACAATTATAAACGAGCATTAGATACAATATTATAAACGAATTACGTTGCGTATTAATCTCGGTGCGTTTTACGTCCAATCAGAATCGAATCTAGGGTGCTCGGAAAGCGTTCTCGACGGAAAATGATGGAAAGGAGCGCGCGAAGGGAAACAATGTCGAGGAGGGATGATACGTTATCTGTCTCGGTGCATCGTACGGTGCGTGGCCGAGCCTTTGCGTCGTGTGCCGGCCACGTCTAGTCGCCTAGCCGTCGAGCGCGAGATCGCTGCCGATAGGTTCGGGCCATTGCATCGGGTATGGCCGAGCGGACGGTTTGAATACGAATTATCTGATCCCGGCGCGCGGCGTATTGGCCGATCCTCGTACCGCGCCGACGTTCGGATGCAACGCAGGAGCAATATCCAGATGATTATCGTGCAGCCTTCGCGGCGCAATCTTCCGACCGGATCGCGTACGTACCGCGGAGCGTGCCATTATGCACCGGGCCCGGCGTTGCATACGAGTCAGGAGTCGCGCCGTGTGTGTACACGCCGAGCTGATTTCGGGGAACCGCGATCCGAGAGCGCCGCTCAATGCGTATTACGTTTTACCTTTTATTAAGTCGCGTCTACGTGCCTCGCCGAAGGAAATCGAATTATATTTTAGTAGCCGCTGCCGTCTCGGGACTTGACGATCGATGACCGAGAGGCGCGCGTCGACGACGATTTATCCATATCGCTTCGAACCACCGATCTTTTATAACAGTCCGGGTACGCGCGAAGAGTAATTTTCAGTAGTACGAGTCGACGACGCGTCTGGCCATATTTAGGATTTTTCACTCGGCTCTCAAACCGGTCTCGTAATATACTTAATTAAAAACGGAGCTCCGCCGCGAAAGAGGAACGTGCACGGTCGGCTTACAATTGAGAGGAACGTGAGAAAGAATTCGCGTCGTATCAAGCGTGTCGCGTTTCGTTTGTATTGCACTGTTAAACATCGGTCTTTCAACGCGGCGCCGATGAAATAGTCGGCCAGCACGCCGCGCCGCCGCCGCCGCCGCCGAGCCGAGCCGAGCCGGCTGTCGCTCATTTAAGAAGGATGAAGTGTTAAGCATTCGGAGCGCTCGCCATTAAGCCAGATTAAACAGCTCCTCTCGCGACAATGTCATCCGCGCGGAGTGACGCGGGGACGAGGCTCGGGGCTCGCGTATCGCCGAGCGAATTTCGCGTTCCCGTTCCCGCGAAATGCAAATACGACCGAGCTTCTCCTCCTCCTCCTCTTCCTCCTCCTCTACCCTTTGCATACACGCGCGCGCGGCGTATATAAATGTATAATACTCATTCGAATGGACGTACAGCGAGATAAGAACGGCACTAATGGAACTTTTGTTTTCCATGCTCTTCAAATCTGGTAATCTCTTTCTTTACCGGTATTTTATACGAAATACTGGAGGCGCGCGGAGTTCATGCCGCGATATTTAATGAGCAAATTCTATTCCCCGATCGTACACCCTAAATATTTTATTCCGGATAAAAATGTAATTATGACGAATCAGGAAATTGGATTCTACCCGCTACGAATTCTCCGCGAGCACACGCGGGATAACGTGGAATTAATTCACTTAACTGGATTGGGCGTGGGTCGGAATTCGCGGGCGCCGAATTCAATAGCACTGAGTCCGGTCTTTGGGATTCAGAAAGAACGGACTCGAATCGATTCCATGGAATCAGGGATTCGCGCGAGCCGCGATTCGTTTTGTTCGCTCGTATCAGCCTCTGTTGTGAATTTCGGCTTAAAACCATCGGCGGCGGGCGGACGTTCGCAATTAAATTTGATCATCGAAACGTTACCCGCGCGACGCAATTTATTTTGCCGGAATATAAAACAAGGAGAAAGAATTATTCACGCCGCGAGACGGCGTTTCGGGTTTATGAAAGTTGAAGTCGTACCCGGGAGGGAATAAGTCGTCGCGCGTCTAATCTTGTTTGCGCGAAATACTTTATAAGGCGAATTATACTTGCAAAATATTTAATTCCGTTATTCCCAAAAGTTTTCGCGGACCAGGCTATATATTTTGCCTGGTCACGTCCGTCCGTGTTAGCAGATTGTATATACAGGCGTTTTCGATTCGACGTTCCGCGCTCGCGCCGGATTTGCATGGATAATTAAATTGGTGGAATCCGATCGATTTATTGATCCGATCTTTTGTAATTCTACTTTCTGTTAGCCGCGTATAAAAGCGGCGCGGCGACGGCCGCAAGTATGCGTGAATGAACAGTATTTCGCGGCGAGAGTTTAATTAACATCCCCGCCGAGGTGAATGGCGGAAAAAGTAAATTACGGTTGAAAAAGTCTCGAATCCCAACCGCAGTCGCTGCTATTTAATAACGAATCGTAATATTTTATGTCAACAGTTACATTATTCTCGGTCGAATTAAAATTAATTGCGATCGTTTATTACACGAAATCCGCTTTGATTAACGTTTTCATTCATAATGCATTGAAGTAAGTGTATAAAATTGGCTCATTCATTTTTATCGAATCGCTTCGCTTCAATTATTCGACTGTTTTTCAATTCGTCGGTCGTTACGAACTAACGACGCCTTTCGCTGACCACTTACGAGCCGCCCGGCGTCGATTACACGCCGCCGATTCCGACGTTTTCATTCGAATTAATTGCGATTCGTTTGTCACGCGAAATTTTTTCTCGTCGAGAAGCGAAATTCTATAAACCCCGGCGAAGAGTCCGGGGCCAATAGCTATTTGCGTAGCCGAACTAAACGGCAAGTCGAATTGATCGGACGTCACGACGTAATAGTATCTTTCGCTGACCGCTTACACTTACGGTATCGACTACGTAGCGGTGGTGGTAGTTACGTACCGGTACGCGGCGAGTGGATTTAATTCACTTAACTCGTGTGCCCGGCGCGGGGGTGGAACTCGTTACCGGTGCCGGTTTAATTGCGTAAGCTGGCTCCCCGTATCTGGCCATTAAAAGCTCAAACGGAGCGAGCTTCTACCAGCCGCGATCCGTAGAGCGCGGCGGGAAGAAATGAAATCGAATCGACGTCTGCCTCTCTCCGTCCTGCTCCCGCACTCTCTATCCCCGTGGCTCTACCCTTTTCATCCACTTCCTCTTTCCGTAATACGAAAGGCGAGTCTAACCGAAGCCGGCTGGCAAGTTACATTCGAGAAAAGAGCGCTCCGCTACGTTATCGCGATGAAATGGAACGTCGATGCTTTATGTATCTGTAGAATAGAATTCCTCGGGGCTCACTGATTCACGCTATTAACAGGTCCCGCGCATCGTATCGTCAAAGTATCTCCTATAATCGGAAAAAGAATTAGCGGAGTGCGCTCACTCCAAGAAACGTATCCCATGTATCTCGCGGGCTTCCGTCGTTCGATGTGGCGCGGGAAAAATTCATTAAAAAGTTTGGGGGAAAAAAAAGAGAGAGAACTGTCCGCGCAGAAGTGGCCTGTGACGCACGTATTCGGCACGTGTTATTTTCTTCGCAGCCAATAAACGAAGTTTCGAATAACCTTATTCCCGGCGTTGCAGTTGACCATCCGCGCGCGGTCCTTTCCTGATGCCGGATATTACGGATATTGCTACGTGCGAAAAACACGTACCGCTATAAAACATGTATCGAAATCTAATTTGAAACAGCACGCGTCAGCTCACCGTGCAACAGCTTTCACCCGGCCGACGCGCCCGGAATTGCGAAAATACAAATTCCACCTTTAGGCACGTTACAAACATTTTTCGATCCTCTCGGAGTTCATCGATCGCGTCCCTCCGTTCCACTCACATTGTGCCCGATAATCGTGGGGTTTGATAACGAGGGAATCGCGTTCTGTATTAATCGCGAGTGGAGAAATATTCGAAGCGTTCTCGCGAGCATCCGAGAAGGTACACCCGCCGGTATCTCGCGAGTCATTGTGAGCTCCTACGAGCGAGGTGTAAATTTTCCGCGCGCCAGCAATAAGTTTCGAAAGCCGATAGTCGTGAAAGGAGTTAAGGGGCTGCTGAATCTCTCGTTGACGCGAACGCTGCGNGCGATGAAATGGAACGTCGATGCTTTATGTATCTGTAGAATAGAATTCCTCGGGGCTCACTGATTCACGCTATTAACAGGTCCCGCGCATCGTATCGTCAAAGTATCTCCTATAATCGGAAAAAGAATTAGCGGAGTGCGCTCACTCCAAGAAACGTATCCCATGTATCTCGCGGGCTTCCGTCGTTCGATGTCGCGCGGGAAAAATTCATTAAAAAGTTTGGGGGAAAAAAAAGAGAGAGAACTGTCCGCGCAGAAGTGGCCTGTGACGCACGTATTCGGCACGTGTTATTTTCTTCGCAGCCAATAAACGAAGTTTCGAATAACCTTATTCCCGGCGTTGCAGTTGACCATCCGCGCGCGGTCCTTTCCTGATGCCGGATATTACGGATATTGCTACGTGCGAAAAACACGTACCGCTATAAAACATGTATCGAAATCTAATTTGAAACAGCACGCGTCAGCTCACCGTGCAACAGCTTTCACCCGGCCGACGCGCCCGGAATTGCGAAAATACAAATTCCACCTTTAGGCACGTTACAAACATTTTTCGATCCTCTCGGAGTTCATCGATCGCGTCCCTCCGTTCCACTCACATTGTGCCCGATAATCGTGGGGTTTGATAACGAGGGAATCGCGTTCTGTATTAATCGCGAGTGGAGAAATATTCGAAGCGTTCTCGCGAGCATCCGAGAAGGTACACCCGCCGGTATCTCGCGAGTCATTGTGAGCTCCTACGAGCGAGGTGTAAATTTTCCGCGCGCCAGCAATAAGTTTCGAAAGCCGATAGTCGTGAAAGGAGTTAAGGGGCTGCTGAATCTCTCGTTGACGCGAACGCTGCGAATGAATTCTATACAAGCGAGAGAAGAGCACGCGGCGGCGCGACGAGAGTCGCGTACCACCGCGCATTACCGATCACGGCTTCCTAACGATCAACGATTCCCGTCGATACCGGATTTTTTATTTTCCGAACCGCTTCCACTCTTTCGGCGGTAAGACCGAAATTGCGTCCGCCGATTTGCGGTAAGTGCAGCTCGCAGTTCCCCTCTTCCTTCCAGATATTCCTACTCGCTGTTCCGTAGAGACGTTCGTGAAGTTAGAAATCGTATATCAAGTTTCGTCACGTCATCCGTTGAGAGAACGCTATCGAGGGTGAAACAATTCTCTGCCAGAACTTACAGATCTCGTAATTTATTCAATCGCGACAAGTCATTCGAAGATTCTCCGAATCAGAACGAATTTACTGATACGTATTTGATTCGTGAAGAGCCAGTCGTAATTAGTAATACCGTAAACTAGATGTTTATACAGACAGATATTTCCACATCGGGACTCGCTGTTCCGTAGAGACGTTCGTGAAGTTAGAAATCGTATATCAAGTTTCGTCACGTCATCCGTTGAAGGAACGCTATCGAGGGTGAAACAATTCTCTGCCAGAACTTACAGATCTCGTAATTTATTCAATCGCGACAAGTCATTCGAAGATTCTCCGAATCAGAACAATTTACTGATACGTATTTGATTCGTGAAGAGCCAGTCGTAATTAGTAATACCGTAGACTAGATTTTTATACAGACAGACTTGTTTGGCTGACACAGAAAGTTCATCCGCGTGAAAGAGGCACGTGAATAGAAAGGCGAGCAGCGCCGGCTGCCAGCTATGCATTGCGCATTCGTAGATTCGTATGGATGAGACAGAAGCAGGGAAATCTGACGTCGAGTGGAAATGTCACACCAACCAGAAAACACGGAATGACGTGTGCGACCCGTTCGACCCGGGTAGGTAGCGGGACCGCGTAGCTACGCGAATTTTTCACCGCATTGAAAAGCCTTCCACGAGGCGGTGGCGGCGGCGGCTGTGTGCGGGAGTGCGCGCGTTCGTCGGGGTTTCAAAAGGTGGAAGAAAGTGTGAAGGTGCCGAGGGAAACTCGCCGCCGCCGCCGCCGGCTCTCGCGAGCATTCGAATGGAAACTGATATTTCCAAGGTGGAAGAGACCTCGGTCGTGGCACGGCGTCGGAAGAGAGAGTAACTCGGAGAGGAGATCGCCGGAGCATTCAAGTGACTGAGTGACAAAATCGAAGCCCCGGCTATCTCCCTTCGACCCGGCGTCGGGAGAAAAGAGGCAGCGGCGGCGATGGAAAAGACAGCGGGGCGGGTGGGGAAGGGGGGAAAGAGATTCCCAGTTCCTCCTTTTGTACTTACTAGACAGTTCCGTTGAAATGGTTCGTTCTTCTCGTCTTGAGCTCTCTTTGTACCATCCCGGTTGTCCAAAGGAACGAGAAGAACCTACCGTCGTTTACCCGAAAGTGCCACTATCTATCCCGCGAACCTCGAATTCGTTGCGGCTCTATCTCCGTTCGATAAACTCGGCCTCGGTTCGTCTCCCGCCGCGATACCGTGGAAAATAAGCCGAAACTTATTTTTCTAATTAATACCGTAGTTTGCCGAGGGCATACAACCGGGCCGGGGTTAAATCGAAATTTCACTTAAACAGAGTGGGTAGGTTCGGCGGTGGAAATTCGCGATATCGTGGCCGTGATATTACCGCGGCACTCGACCCCAAAGGTTGACGATATCGTCCGACGGAGAAGTTTCGGGTTAAATATTAAAAAATCCACGGAACGTAGAGCTGGCGGGCGAAAAGGGAAAAAGACTCGGCAGACGATCCCGAGCGATGGCTCAAAGTGCAAAGGAATTATTCTTTCCGCCGGGTCACCGTACCCGCCTATTTTCCCCCTTTTCCCCTCCTCTCGCCGGCTCCTCTCCCGGCGACAACGAGGGTGCCCCCGAAAAAAGTTCGCCTTTACCGAGGACACTTTAAAAATTTATGGAATTTTTGAGTGGTTCTCCAACGATACCGAGCCTTTTCGCCGCACTATGAAGAGCACTCGTTCGCGTTTTTCTACGTGCGCCGCGCGCGCGCTCGCCTCCTACGGGTGTTCCTCCTTCGGCCTGCGGGCACGCGGAAACCCGGGAACTCGGACGACGCAATATGTGCCACCCACGGCGAAGTTGCCCGCCGGGTTTTGTCTGCGGGGTTGGCAAACAGCGCGCATCGGAAAGCGACGAGGGACGGTGGCATCGAATCCGGTTTCCGCGGTTGCTTGACCTACATCGCCCCCGTGTAAACGATTCTTTTATCCGTGCATCGATCCGAATCGAAAGAATCGCGATCCCCGGCCGACCCGCCGATCTATGACGACTCCGACCGCGTTCGGACAAACGTCATTTCTATTTCACGTTTAATCGGGGGGATCCGGCACGAAACCGAGTTCCACGATACTAGCTAGGAGTGGTACAATGTTTCGAATCGTTCGTAATCGTCCTGGTGTATGCGCGTCGTCCGTAATCTGGAGAGCGATCGATGCACGGTCCCGGGGAATTTTTATTATCCGAGTCGTAAAATTCAATCGCGCCGGGATCCCGTGGCAATCCAACCTACATTTACACATCATAATCCGAGGTAATGCTCGCGAGAAGCTACCAGATAACGACGCGGCAACGTGTAATCAGACGCGATGCAGGATGAAGTCCCGAACGACGATCAGGACTTCAACAGCCGGCGCAATTTCGCCCTTTTCAAACCCGACATCATGGTCCTTCGAACCGTGACAATTTCTTAGCTCGAGAAAAAGGAGGGAAACCCGGATGGGGTTCGATCCCGATCTAAATTGTAGAGAAACGCCCAGCGCTTCGCCTCGTCAAATATTGATCCGTTTACCGCGCGCATTAAAATCGTAATAAAAATTAATACGGCATTTCGTATAGTAATTATTTTAATGGCCGCGGCAGTAATTCAAATGTTAATTGAAAACGAGCTGAATTTCAAATGGCGCTCCGTATCGATTCGGCCTGCAGAGCTGCTTCGTTGATAATGATCGGAGCTGGGCCGCATACACGGTAATGATGTAATTGGGTTAAAACGAGCCTCTCCCTTTCGATCAAAAGGGGAATCGCAAATTAGGCGACAACTTATTTAGTAAAAATACTAATGGTATCTCGCGGGCGCGTTACAGCGTTAGCTAATTTCGTTTCTTGTACAAGGTCCCTGACGGAATTCGCAAGTAGGATTTTTCATTCCATTGGAGAAGATCTTCCGTCGAATAAAATTGTATTCGGGCCGCGTTTCCTACCCGATTCAACTTTAATTCGGATCCGGATATTACGTCTCCGGTAATTTTCCATTACGTTCCGTCTCGTTGTGTCACCTTTCAATCCTTGATTTCAATCTTTCTGGGCCGATTCTAGAAACAGGCATCGGGCCGGGGATGGATATCGGCGAGCAATATGAATCGATTTGCATATTCCGAGCCCCAAGACAATCGGATCCAATTATACCGCCTGGCTGGCCATGATCGCGGACTTATCCCCGGTGTTAAATCATTTAAATCTGGCTTTCACGGTTATTACGATCGGGCAGGAAATCCGGAAAATCTAATATATTTCCACCCGGGTTCAAAACATTCCTTTCGTCCTCGAGGCTTCGCGGCCCGATCCGACTTCCTTCGATCACATATTTACGTCCTCGAATTGAACAAACAGTTTTTTCGAGGGACCCGAGACGTCATTATGGTCAGAGATAATAGCCACTCTCGAGGAGCGGAATGCGATTTCCTAATAGACGTTCTCGGCGTTTCCGTCACGGGCTAATCGTACGATAATAACCGCGATGCCGCGGCACGTACTCGTTCTTCGATTCGAGAGCACGATCTTTCGTCGCGCTCTGTCATTTTCCGGTGACACGGCGGCCGGGCGATTAGTTTCGTCGGAGTTACGACGAGTCGTAACGAGAATAAATGATGAAAGGGNTTCTCGGCGTTTCCGTCACGGGCTAATCGTACGATAATAACCGCGATGCCTTGGCACGTACTCGTTCTTCGATTCGAGAGCACGATCTTTCGTCGCGCTCTGTCATTTTCCGGTGACACGGCTNTTCTCGGCGTTTCCGTCACGGGCTAATCGTACGATAATAACCGCGATGCCGCGGCACGTACTCGTTCTTCGATTCGAGAGCACGATCTTTCGTCGCGCTCTGTCATTTTCCGGTGACACGGCGGCCGGGCGATTAGTTTCGTCGGAGTTACGACGAGTCGTAACGAGAATAAATGATGAAAGGGACTCCGCGCACTGTTTCATTGATGGACTGCAGATTTTATGCATTCACAGGGGTTCGATGGATCGCGAAATATCAAAAAGCCCGAATGGAGTGCACAAACGATGTAACGGGGATTCCGTGCGTAAAATGAATTTTTCAAAGTGGCACTCGAACGGTTTCGGCCTCTGTTCATTAATCGGGAGTAACAATGTTCCACGGTGTACCTAATTCATGGTCGGACAGACGTTGCACGGTTGTCGTTCTGGCTGTCTGCACGCCAGAGCCGGCGGTAGGTATCTAACAGTCACGAGCCGGTTACTTCAATTACTGTCTTCATTACTTTGCACGCTCGCTGGCGGATTGAATATATTCAACCGAGAGCGCGCACTCGGAACTCTCATTGCGGCGGTGGCTAGGGTTGCTCGTAAATAGTACAGACTTCCGCTATCGCCGTCCCTCTCGCGCGCGATTTTCTCCCGGCATCTTTTCAAAAGCTTTCGAGAGCGCGTATGAATATTCGCCTCTTATCGAACGCGGCTCATCTCGTCGATTTAATCAGTGCGCAATCTGATTCCGCTTCCCTGAACGTGGGAACAGTCTCAAAGTTTTAGGACGTAATTGCACCGTACACGATTCGCGCTTCTACGTATTTCTTTTTTTTATTTGCATGTATATAGTATTAATTAGTGCGCGATTCGTTTTGCGCGTCCGTATTGTATTATTTATTATCGCAATATTCATAATCGACGAGGATCTTCTCGAGCTTCATCCGCATTATCTAGTTGAGTTAAAGAGTCGTATTAAAAACCGCGAGTTGGAGATGATTATCGCGGGGCTCGGTGATAACCAGGCTGGCCCGAGGGTGGAAGAGGAAATAGTGCATGCTCGGTACGTCTCTCGGAATCATTGAAGCCGTCGGCGATAATTATGTTACGCTCGATTACGCCCTGATTGTTCTATGAATATGAAGCCGCGGATAAGGCATCGTGGCTCGTATCTGTTCCGCGAGCACCGGTACATACATACATATATTACGGCGTCGCGTCGTCGTCGTCGTCGTGTCGATTCCGTTGCCACTCGTAGAAACGGCGGCAAGAGGCCTGGCTCCGGTTCCGTTTAATTAATTACCGAGTTCCCCGACCGTCTTTAACCCCCCTATCCGTGTTTGCTTTAAGTAAGTAGACGCGTCCTATCGAGATTAATTTCATACATGCATGCGATTTGCATAAATTCAACGGTCATTAGCGCTCCACTTCTTGAACGCGCTCGCGAAAATTATTCAGGAAACCGGATTTTTTTACGAACGGCTAATGGAACGTGGATACCCGTTTCTATTTATCATTGCCCGAGACAAATAGTCGGCTATGAATTCTCGCGCTGGGCTCGATGAACCATCTGTTTGTCGCTTTTTTTTTTTTTTTTTTTGCACGCAACGAAACTATCGAGAGCCGCGGATTAAATTTCGCGCGCGCAATTTGTCACGGAAGGTCCGCCGTCCCGGGCAAACGCGACTCGCGATGGCCCGACGCGGGGTTATTAATTACGGGAGCTAAAATATCAATTCCATAAAAGGGGGCCCTTTTGCGGCCGACGCTTGCAGGGAACTGCGGGGCGAAATTTCAATGACAAAGAAAATCGGATTTCAATGAGGGCGACAGGGGGGAAACAGAATATCAGGGAATATGAAAACATTTAAACCGTGGCCAGAGCACGAGGGGTGATCGCGTCGGGCCCGCCTTTGTGGTTTAACGCATCGGCGACTGCTTGGAAACCTCCTCCCCGGCTCGTCTCGTCGCTTCGACTACGAGCGAGCGAGCCAGCGGGTTACGCAACTCGGCGATATTGCATCGCGTGCATGCCGCCGGAGAATGCAATCGGAGGCCGAAATAGATGCAAACGCGGGGGTTGCCGGGCATCAAAAGAATTCTTTCGACGCGCAAAGCCCGGCCGAACAACAGGCTCGGACGGCGGAATACGCGAGAAAGTAATTGCTAACAATTCCAAATAACACGGAGCGAACGTTTCCGCGCCGTTTCTAAACGCACCGAACTTAGAGTACAGCGAGCTAAAAAGACTCTCATTAGATCTCCCATGTGGCAAAAAGTTTTTCAAGCGATATTAAATATCGCGGCTAAACATAGTAAAGGGCCTTTGTAAAAGAACAATTTATTGTGCGCTCGCGGAGCGGCGAACCTTTTGTGCGCCTCGCTTTATTACGTACTACGTATTATATTTGATTAAAAACTTTTTGCCGGGTATTTGTTGCAAACGATTATTCGGCAAACCCGGTATTTGCAATGGGAACGGGAAGTTTTAACGACTGAGTGAGATAATTGGACGCGCGTCTTAATTATAGTACTTACGTGACGCGACGTTTTCGAGCGACTCGAGGAGAAATGGCAAAGGAAATGCCTCGGGATGTACGTACCTGAAACAGACAAATGACTCGGCGTTAAGTCGCGCAACAAAACAGTAACAAATTGTAACAAATTAAGAGAAAACGGCGCGACGTCGAGCAAAGGTGTTTCTTGATGTATGGCAACGGATTCCCACTTCGCATTTGCATACCCCGTATCGGTTTCGAGCCGAGGAGCCGAGAGATCGCGTGCATTAACACCGGCGAGCATCAAGTCCAGCCGGAGATGAACAAGAGGTTCAACAATCAGAAGATCCTAATCAATTTTATAATAGGAAAACGTATACTACAAGCCATTGAACGAATTGACCCGAGCTAGAACGGTCAGAGTTTTCTACGATATCGTTTCCCGTTCACCTATTGTGTCTGGCTTCGGGGAAAGAAATTTTCCCGAAGGAACTACTACTACCACGTAGCAGATTCCGCGTCCGAGAGAAAAGCTCGATGGAGCGAAGCCAAACCCGAGCTCGATAACTGGAGGACGACGACGACGACGCGAAGTCGAAGCCGGGCGAACGTAAGGTCGGATCCGAACTGTTCGTAACGGGACCGATCCTGTACTGGATCCGTGCGTCGCCGAGGCGTCGCCAACATCAGCATAATATCTTTATTATTTTATTATTACGATGTTGCCGGTCGACGTACGAAACCGATAAGAAACCGTTTCGTTACGGACAGTAAGGATTCTGGTTGAGACCGGCCGCGTCAGAAACAAGAGTCGTTCCCGGTGACAAGACGGAGGGCTCGGATAGAAGTAATATCCGGCCACTCTTTCCTCTCCGGAAATAGCGCGAGATTTGTATAGCGATGCTAGCCGGTGTACGGTTACGCGCCCTTATGAGACTCGTGCCTAATGCACCGTGCTGGAAACGTATTTGACTCGCGTGAACGATGCGTGCTGGAAAATTCTCGCTGTCTGTCAGAAACCCGTTCGAATAACGCGTGCTATTTGCTTCTCTTCTACGATTCCGCGTGTTTCGCGAGGTCGACGTCGGAAATTGAAGCGAGGAGGTAGAATTCGGACGGGGCGTGGCCCGACCTTAACGTTCTGTCGGAGTTCCTCTTGGAAATTTCATTGTAAAAGCCATGCCGGCGTGATCAATGACCGGCGGAGACGCCTATTGGACCGGAGACGTCTTCGACGGTTTGATATACGCACAGATATATTTTCGGACACGTGGGTGACCGGGTAGAACAGTTATTCGTGACGCGGGCAAAGATTTATGGGCGCGTCACGTCGATCCGCGGCGTCTCATGGAATATACACGAGCATCCATCGGGTCGGACCCGATTCTGTGCCGTTCGATACTCGACGCCGAACGGTTTTATCGAAAGCGCTTGCCGCATAATGCGCGCTAAACTTTCGAAACGATAGCGATATCTAACGCTCGCCTTTAAAATCCCGCCGCCCCTCCCGCCGTTGCCTTTATCTTTGACGTTTTCTTTGTCCGTTGCTCTTACCCCGTTTATTCGTCGCGTTTGTCTCTCGGAAACGTGGATATCGTGAAATGGAAATACAGAAATCGCATAAATCGTATTTACGGCGGCCGATCGGAACAAAAGGAAGCTGGTTGCCGTGTGTTTCGATGCCCGCAATGATAGATACGCGGGCGCACCTGCAAAACATCGTAGACGTTCATGGATTTTTATCGTGGCTCGCGGAGGGAAGGGAAAAAAAGAAGCTGGGAACCGGGGGAAAAAGAAAGTACGATGCGAGCGAACGTTGCAACGGGGATTGCTTTGGCCGACGTACGATCGTTAAACCGTAACAGCTCGTTCGGGCGATGCGGTTTTTTCTAAAGCTACCGAATCGACGATGGCCGAAATCGGCGCTCATATATTTTTCTATATCCCTGACCGAACGATCGATCCTGCGGACGTAAGATCGAGAGTCTATCCTCGGCAACGGACGTTCAAAGGAATTTGATAGCGCCGAGTGGTGCCTCGGAAGATTCCCTTCAATCCCGTAAGAACCGACGGCGAAACTCCTGCTTTCAGCTCGTTTATTCGCGAACAAAATCGAGACGCACCTCAAACAGAATTCGAAACGTGTTCGCCGTTACATCAATTGTAATCATTTGGACGACCTTGTCGCTTTGCACGGTAATTATTGATCGAGGTATGACAACGTGCCAGTCCATCGGGATTAGCCGCGCCGTTCGCCCGGTAATTATTAACGAACTACGATCTGCCCAAGTAAATTATCGGACGATCGGTGCACGCTGGCCGGGATCGAGGGATGAGGAACATTTTTCCGGGAAGATAAGTTGTTAGTTCGCGTCGGACGGAAGAATTTTCGTCGGGCCAGGTGGGAATCGTTCTTCGAAGTTGGATGCGCGAAGTGGAAAGAAAACGAAAATGAAAAGGAGAAGTAGCGGAGGAGCTGGCTCGCCGGATGGACCTGGGAGCGAGGCGAGGTGAAGGACCGGACAAAAGGGTAGCGGTCGTGTCTGAAGCTAATGCATCTGTGCTACGGAACAAAGGGACACGGCGAACCCGAACGAGTAGTAGCCGGGGCCGGGGAAAAGGAAAGAGAAAGAACGGAGGAAAAGAGCTCCATCGACCCAGTGACACACTTCCATTTCCATTTTCAACAACGGGGCTGCGTCATCGAGAGAGGGAGAGAGAGAGAGAGAGAGCCAGGCGAACCTCGCCTATACCGCCGGATGGTACACACGCGAGGGAACCCGGGACACACACGCGACTGAGCGTGCTTCCACACCGATAAATACACCATACAGAATCCGTCGCGTACACCCACACATACACACCCGTTTACGTTTTGCCGGCCTTTATTCGCCGGCCCTTTTGTAAATCAGCTATGCGAATTTTGTGCTCGTTCTCGTTGAACGATCCCGCAGAGAGATACTAGTTTTCACCATCGTCAAAAATGCTTTTGACGTGCATCTGTACGCGCGAGCGGCGTGCCAAATCTCGCATGGAACACCATTTTTCGCGGGCAAATTTTCACTAAAATTTAACCATGGCTAATACGCGCGTACCGCGAGAAAGTACAGAACGGTATAACGCGGATTTCATCGGATTAAATGTTAACGGGTTCAAATTCCGATTCGCAGAGAGAATCGTTTATAAATTCGTGGTTGACTTAGCGCACGAATTTGTTTGAGTCTCGCTAGAAAATTAGACCGATTTAAGGAATGAGCAACGGGGCAGCAGCAGCGTTTGATCAAATTCACGGGAAATGTATGTGTCCGGCAGTTAAGACCATAGTTACGGGTCAAACACAATGCATTTTGGTCGAGTACATCCTCTCTGTGTTTGCCCGAGCCACGTTCTTAACTACCGGGCAAATTTACCACAGAGTGGATCAACCTGAC
>SMSR01016190.1:130978-148644 GCA_019453355.1 Ceratina japonica | reverse complement strand
GACGATCGGTGCACGCTGGCCGGGATCGAGGGATGAGGAACATTTTTCCGGGAAGATAAGTTGTTAGTTCGCGTCGGACGGAAGAATTTTCGTCGGGCCAGGTGGGAATCGTTCTTCGAAGTTGGATGCGCGAAGTGGAAAGAAAACGAAAATGAAAAGGAGAAGTAGCGGAGGAGCTGGCTCGCCGGATGGACCTGGGAGCGAGGCGAGGTGAAGGACCGGACAAAAGGGTAGCGGTCGTGTCTGAAGCTAATGCATCTGTGCTACGGAACAAAGGGACACGGCGAACCCGAACGAGTAGTAGCCGGGGCCGGGGAAAAGGAAAGAGAAAGAACGGAGGAAAAGAGCTCCATCGACCCAGTGACACACTTCCATTTCCATTTTCAACAACGGGGCTGCGTCATCGAGAGAGGGAGAGAGAGAGAGAGAGAGAGAGAGCCAGGCGAACCTCGCCTATACCGCCGGATGGTACACACGCGAGGGAACCCGGGACACACACGCGACCGAGCGTGCTTCCACACCGATAAATACACCATACAGAATCCGTCGCGTACACCCACACACACACCCGTTTACGTTTTGCCGGCCTTTATTCGCCGGCCCTTTTGTAAATCAGCTATGCGAATTTTGTGCCCGTTCTCGTTGAACGATCCCGCAGAGAGATACTAGTTTTCACCATCGTCAAAAATGCTTTTGACGTGCATCTGTACGCGCGAGCGGCGTGCCAAATCTCGCATGGAACACCATTTTTCGCGGGCAAATTTTCACTAAAATTTAACCATGGCTAATACGCGCGTACCGCGAGAAAGTACAGAACGGTATAACGCGGATTTCATCGGATTAAATGTTAACGGGTTCAAATTCCGATTCGCAGAGAGAATCGTTTATAAATTCGTGGTTGACTTAGCGCACGAATTTGTTTGAGTCTCGCTAGAAAATTAGACCGATTTAAGGAATGAGCAACGGGGCAGCAGCAGCGTTTGATCAAATTCACGGGAAATGTATGTGTCCGGCAGTTAAGACCATAGTTACGGGTCAAACACAATGCATTTTGGTCGAGTACATCCTCTCTGTGTTTGCCCGAGCCACGTTCTTAACTACCGGGCAAATTTACCACAGAGTGGATCAACCTGACCTAAAACGCGTATATCCGAGCAGCAGTCAGCTTATTCGTTGTTAATAAAAAGTATTCGCTCGGTCGCGTGGTCGCATGAAAGTTAATTGTCCGCCGCGATCGCGTGGAGTTAAAAACTGTTATCACTTTTTCAAGCCACATCGTTATTAATTTCTTTTTCCCGGATTTGATAAATACGGCTGGCGTATAAAATTCGCGAAACCAGTCGCGTGTCAAACCATTACTTCTTTCCAGACAAAAATTTAACCAATTCGACGAGGTAATGCCTCAATTTAAAAAAACTTACTTCTTCTAACGACGAATGACGTGACGAAGAAAAATGACGTTTGAACATTTTTGTTGCCGAACGCGATGGAACAGAATATCTAACGACGAGCTTAGATTTGTTATTACGACCGTGATACGCAATGACACGCCCAGAAATACGTTCCTTGGAACGAATTTAATCGGTCGACGCGATTGCTCGGTGTAATTGTGCGATTGATTGAACATTCCATTCAGTAAATTGGATCATCTCATTACTACACGCGCATCAGTTACGGCGTCTTGATCACAGGCTTCGATCCCATTCCGTTGCGATTGTTCAAACAATCTGCAGACATTGCAAACAGAATTTGTCGAATCGTTGCAGAATCAAAAACGTACGTTCTCCGCGATCGAAAACAGCGATCGTTTAATAGAAAATACCCGGTCGGCTGTGAGCGATAGTACTCGGGTTCGACGGCGCGTCCATAATTACAAATCCGAAACGTTGCAATACCTATTTGCAGTTAGCCTCGCGTGTATACTTCCTTGGCTGGTTTCGAAAAGGATTCCCTTCGAGTTTAGCCCGATATCACGGGACAACGATCAAAGCCCCGTGCCAAAGTAATGGCCGATTGTTCAGGAAGACACAGGGGCATATACCGGAAACTCGGTGTATCGCCGCGGACTCCATGAACCGAATTCACCGGGCTTTGTTCCCCCGCTTCGGGGAAACGTTCGCAGGTATCCGCGGCGCGCCTATACATCGGACCGAACCATATCGGCGGAATCCCGCCAATTAAAAGTTTCATCTCAAAGCAAACGAATTACGTCCAGCGCGATTGAAACGCTGCGAATATTTTCATCATCGGATATCATGTCGGGGAATCGATCGTCCATGAGAAGACGCGATTGTGTTCCCGACGTACGTCGACAATCGACCGGATGACTCGAGTTTCGTTCGACGGTACCGTTAACTAATATCTAAGCCTAACGGAGAAAAATCGCGATTCTGGTCTCGTTTTTCTTTACGAGGCGGCGAGTCGACTCGTAGGCTCGTTTAACCCCTTGCCGCACTTTAACGAGTCTGACTCGTGATCATAATTTTATACTAAGTATAAATATCATGACTCGTACTAGTGATCATAATTTTGTAGCAAACGTGGGTATCACGAATTAAACTCTTGGTTATAATCTCATGTCCACCGAGAATGTGCTAAGTTTGTTGTGATTATAAAAAACGGAGGAAAACGATTTGAGAATGGACAAGGCCCGAAGTTTTCCGAGATAAATGGCACGGGAAGGGGTTAAAAACGTACGAAAACCGGCAGTAAACGTCCTCGATGAAGACGTCCTCGTCGTCAATATTTCGGCGGCGATCGGCCGGGAGGAAATAACGTCGCGACGCACACGTACGCGCGAGCCGAATCGACGACGGACAGACGGACGGACGGACGTGGACGAGAGCCACGAGTCGAAATTGTCGCTCTCTCTGGGGAGCCGAACGGCCGGCCACGTACGTACGTGCCAATAGTAAACCGAGCCCGGGATGTCCCATCGCGTCGAGATGAAAAGGCCACGACGGATCTACTTTGCTCACGGGGTCCCGTTAGACACGCCACAACTATCAGAATCTAATCACCGAGTAGCATCAGACACTCGAGTTTGTTCGACTGCGTCGTCCGGTACAAATTGTTGGCGAGATAGGCATCGTCCGACCCCCGGGGGTCAGCCGATGTAGATATTCGGGCTCCGTCCGCGGTGTTAATGCCGCTTCCCGCAGTGCCGTTGCCCCTTCTGTTTTTAAGATCGAACAAACAAGTGCCGTGACTCAGGGACGTATTCTTTCCGATCCTCCAGGGTCGCCGCATAATCGAGCAACGTTTTTAACGCCCGTCGAGCTCGCGCGGGCAATTGTCAATGAGCAATTATGAACAGCCTCCGGAACGGATTCGTCAATGGGGAAAAAATTGAATCGATCGATGGCAGAGGCGTGAAATTAATTATTCGAGGATCTCATTGGCGTTAGCTCGCGGGTAGAAACGGACGCGCGTCCCACGGGCACTCTCCTCGGATACGATCGTTCGACGCGATACAGAGGTACAACACGGTCGAAGGTGGAAAACGAACAGATCCGAGCCGGGCGAGAAGAAGGTACGCGATGAAGTGGATACAGCCGAAGGTCGCGTTGCAATATCCTTTTCACTCCCCTCGTACGCACGGACCGACGTAGCCAGACGTTAACTCGGTTTTATCGCCGACTATAAAGCAGTTGCACTGCCGATACAATGTCTCGATTCAATCGGTTTTAATATTCGATACGACGCCTACTCTATTATTATCATTATTACAAAGCGAGCGGCCGTCGAGCGATATTTATGGGTTTTGTTTAACCGGCAGATTTATGGAGAGGAACAAAACGATTGACGGGAACGTGTGAGAGCGCGGCGGCGGCGGCGGTTGGTCGCGCGAACGAGCTGCAACATAATTTCAAATATAAATAGATAGGTCTTATTGTAGGAAGAAGTTTAATGCGTTAACTGAATTAATGGGACGGCCCCCTCGGTGCCACGCGTAACGACCGACGGTTTGGCTCCTGGCGGAGCAGCGATAAGAAAGTATAAAGCGACCCTAATGGCCCTTTAGGGCTCGGCCCGACCCCGCTACCGCGATAAACGATAATAATATCTGTTATTGGTAAGCCGAAGAGATAAACGATCTACCTAAGTACAGGCTTACGCACGAATCAAACCCCCGTCCGGGAGATATTCCCGTCTTCGACTTTGAATAATTTACTTCGATTCGATCCGAGTCGTCGATTCGTCTGAAACATTCACGCCGAGCTTTAAGCGATACAATTAATCTGCGCTGAGAAAAACCTCGAGGTTCCCGCGAGACGCTTATTAGCTCGAAAAGGGAAAAGCGTTGCACGCTTGGAGTCAAAAATTTTGCACGCGAGAGAGGAGCCGCGTCCCGCTCGTTTTTCGTCGAATCGAAATTCATGAGAGGCGTCCTCCCGGCCGTTGAATTTTGTATAAAGACGGTCGGGGAAAGAAAATCCGGGGCGACGACGTCGAGCCGCGCGGCGCGCAGATTCCGATGCATCTCGCCCACCAGCGTCCGTCCACCGGTTCATCTTTTTACCGGCTCGGCGGCGGCGGCGGCCCACGTTCCTTCCGTGGGCAGAGGCAGAAAAGAAGCACCAGGTGTGGAGCGGACGACGCCAGACGAAGATAACGGTACCCGGCCCCCACCCACTACCTGCCCTCTTCCTTCGCCGGCCGCTTCGCTTCCACCTGACCTGATTTTCTGACCCACTGCCAACGGCGCCGTCTCCCACTCCCACGACCCGCAACACACATTGTGTGTGTGTGTGTGTATCGACTCTAATTGAATTATGCCTTTTCGATCGCGACGCGCGTACCCGCTCGTCCGCGTAGAATCAGTAGCATGCGAGAGAGAGTAAATATGCCAATTAGAATTTGCCTGTAGCGGCGCGACCGCGTTTGATTCATACCCGGCGCCCCCGCCGCCGTTTCCAAATTAATATTTACGGAGGAGCGTGTACATTATCAATGAGTTTGATACATGGTTTCGTTTCCATCTTCTATGCACCGGCACGTAGAAAGAGTAATGGACCAACAGAATTAATCACGTCAAGGAGGAGGAGGAGGACGACGACGCCGGAACTGGGTCACGCAAGGAAAGAGAAGCGTGTACGTGGAAAATCAACGCGGTGAATAAAAATTATATCAGAAGCTATGAATGAATTCATGAGGCACTTCGACCTTCCCTCATTACCGCAATTTCTTACCCCTCGAGTGTCCTCGCTTGCTTATTTCTTTTATTCCCTCGACCATTTTTCTTTCACCCATTATACCCCGATATTTTCTCGCGTTTTGCAATTACAACTAATTGTGAATATCGTCGTCGTCCGCGTCACCGGCGCCGCAGCAATTAATTCGGCAAAAGCGAGCGTCGCCGCCGCGTTAAATTCGCTTTGGACGATTCGCTCGCGATATTAAAACCGAAAGAGAGAGAACTCGGGGAACTGTATCCGGCCGCAGGCCGGAGCGGAGAAAGTTCCGTTTCGTAACTTTTTCAAAGCGGGCTCGGGGCAGAACGGAAACCGGAAATCTCATGCAGTTATACAGGACATTATCTAAGATTCGATGACCGGGCGAGAGGAAATTCCGTCGGGCCCGGATGCGACGTGGGGAACGCCGCCCCCGCGTCGCCTCGTGGCCGGGCAACCGAGTCGCCGCGTACTACTCTCCTCGCGCCGTCCGTGACAAGCTTTTGTGCGAGCCTTTGTCTTCGAAACTTTTGACTTTAGCCCCCGAACTTCTTTATACCGCATTCAGGAAAAGCTGCTTTCCTCTTCCCTTCGGGTCCGCTTCCTTCGGAGACCACTTTCGCGAACCGACTTCTAAAACGTGACAAAGACTCCGTATCCTAGAACACCGTCCCGTAAACCGTCCCTCCGCTCCTCTTTTTTCCCCCGGGTAACTACATTCGGGGCGAAACGAAAAGAAGCAAGCTCTCGGCTAAAAATACCGGCACCCCGTATCGTCGTATGAATCGACCGCGTTCAGATCAGTCGCGGTCGCCTGACTTCGGTGCAACTCGCGTAGTGTAGAACTATCAGTTCCGAAGAACGTCTCACCCACGAAAATGGCCAACGACCCCTCGGCGGAATAGAGAACGGGTCGGAAAATATGATATACGAAACACAGGTTGCTCGATCGTTTCGGCAAACGAAAACGCCGATAACCAAAAGAGGCGACGGCTCGTCGAGGTTAGACCTTTGCAATCTGTTACATGTTCGATTTTATTGCGACAGTACGTGGCTACGTGGTGCCCCGTATGCGACAAACGAGTGAGCGACAAAGGGAGAGACACGAAAGGGCTTCTAGCGCACATACGCAAATCCCACCCGAAACGGTCCGACCAATGCCTGTCCTGGGTATGAAAATCATTCGCTGAATCATGACTGATCAAAATTTCAACGCTCGTTCATCCCGAATACATCAAATTTAATTGATTCCGTCGTCGATATTCTGTTTCACGGGAAACCCGAGTATCGTTCGGCCGATCGTTCCAATTTAATCGAGTATATTTGCGAATTAGGGAGAAGAACAGACGAAAGCCGCGTCGAAACAGAAAGCGTCGAAGTATGCCGACGAGGCGTGTTGCAATCCGCGTAAATGCGAGCCGAAAAAGGTTTACGCTACTCGTGGTACATCCTTTAAAGTATTGATCGGCCGCGTCGCCTAGAGAAATGTTAAACCATTTGTTATTCCCGCGAACAGTGGACACGTGGAAATCGCACAACGAGAAAAAGATTTGTCCCCGGTGTCTAAACGAGGCTGTGCCGACGCTTCATGCTCGCGGAGACAAATTAACCACCTCGCACATCGGAGCGCTCTGTCTTTTAGGGTACGCCCAAACCAAGTAAACACTGCCTATCGTACGACGGCGATACTCATACACCGGTATTTACAGTCAGGATTTATTTTTAAGATCGCCTTAAGCATTCATTTAAGCCCTTGTTTCGTGTGCAAGACAAGGACTGGAAATATTTTATTTTATTTTATTTTATTTATTTAATTCACGGGTAATTAACCCTTTTAAATATTGAAGAGAGTGGTACAGAGCAATAAAAAAAAAGAAAAAGAGATATTATAACGACTGAGAAGCAAAAAAAGTACAAAGCTTTCTTCTAATGACTGAGTCAATAAAAATGTCAAAAATGATGAGATGAAATATAGAAGAGAAAGGGATAGCAAATGCTTAAGACGATCNTAAAAAAAAAGAAAAAGAGATATTATAACGACTGAGAAGCAAAAAAAGTACAAAGCTTTCTTCTAATGACTGAGTCAATAAAAATGTCAAAAAAGATGAGATGAAATATAGGAGAGAAAGCAAATGCTTAAGACGATCTTTAAAAATAAGTAACAATTATGAATAGTAGTCATACTTTTTTTACTCGCGTTCTTACGTCGAACGTGAAATAACAGCCGCGCGACTTTTGCTTTATTTCGTTTTACGTCGGAGTTTCGGGCGCGGTTGAAAAGTTTTCGGAAAACGGGATTTAAGCCGGTTAACGAGTTTTTCCTTCGCGCGCAACAGCGGCCAATGATTTAAAATTCCGAGCTAACAGATTTGGCCGGCGCGCAGGTTACCGGTAATTAATTTCACGCCTCCGGCCCCGTCCCGTCGCCTCGTTCAGCTTTCCAACGCCGGGATAAAAGATTAACGAGTGATCTCAAAACTCCGACCGCGGCTTCTTCAATCTATTTGCAAATTAATCAGCGGAATACAATATGCAGAGTCCTCTAATAGACCCGGATCGAAATATAACCGAGGGCGGTTTGGGAAATTTCAACGAGACGTCAGAAATTTAAAGAGATACAAGTGTTCTATTATTAAGTCGGAGCGACGTGAATGTAGAAAGTCCGACAATGCATTTCACTCTTGATATTTCTTGCGCCTTTGTACACCGTGTTCNCATTTCGAAATATGTGGAAGGATCGGTGAGAGGTTGTCAGGATTACTGTATGAAATGAAAAATACTGAANGTGTTCTACGCGAGTAAAATTTTCCTATGAATGCGTCTACGTGACAGGTGTTGGCCGCTCTGCTTCGTACCATTAATAATGAAACGCGCGAAGAAGGTCCGTATGTTCTGTCCCCTGTGCGGTCACATGTACGGGAGGTTTCAATATAAAAACGCCGGGTTGACGCCGTGCAAAACGGATTCCGAGGACTCGCAAGCCCGGCTCTCGTCGCCGCCGAGGAGCTTTCGACTGTGCGCGGCGAGGGAATGACGAACATTCAACGAGCTTGTAATCAACACGAGAAACGATTTATCTCCTCCATTGAAATTGTAAACAGTTCGCAAGATGCGACGTGTATTCGTTAATCATTGATCAAAATACATGTGTACGTTCTTTTTCAGTCCGTTCTACGATTTTCCCGTGAAAGAATTCTCGCCGATCGATCTCTTTACTGCAATCGCGATATCATCGCTTTCTTGAACGTCCTTAGACGAAATTCGAGGGACTCGCAATCATAGAAACGATTCAATGACTCTCTCTGCTCCTGGCAAGAAATCAACTTGGAGAACAATGATCGTTGATGACTTGAAACTGTGCGAGGATCGTCAGGAAATAGTATTGAACAAAGAGAAAGAAAAAAAGAGTATTTCGATTCTTCCTCGGTTGATTTAATAAACGAAACAATTGTAAATGGAAGTAAAACGGTTGAAACGAGAACGTATTGCCAGGCGAGGAAACACGTCGGTTAATATAAATTCATAGTCGACTCTCATTCACGGCGGGGCAAGTGAAATTAGTATGAAACACCGTTTGTACTTATTAAATCGCGGTTGTACAAGGTAGCTATGATACGTGCATCGACTGCAATTTGTAGATCACCGAGAAGGCTCGGGGCACACCAGCTGAGGTTTAACTGGGTTCTAAATGGGCGCACGTAATCCGTCCGGCAGACTTTAATGGAGCCAGTCGCGTTCCGGTTATAACAGAGCATTATGTTTAAGCCTTTCGCGTAATACTTTAACTCCTATTGCTCTGTACAGATCTACTTTGGTCGGGCTTAGTCCGCGATATTCGCCCGAACGATTGTCCGCCGACACGGCCGGAAACAATCTTTCCCGTCGAACGATACGCTCCCAGGGAACGTGGACGCCCCGGCTTTCGCCGTGTTACACTTCTTGTACGAGTCGAAAATGACTGCGGGCATACCTCGAGCGAAATGTAAACGTCACGGGGACTGACGTGTTTGCGCAGATCGGCCCCGCGAAAATTTATCGAGCGATGTACATACGTGCACGTTCAGCGTGCCGGCGAGCTGCCATTCGAAGCAGCTTTTTAAAAAATATAAGCGAACGCCGAGGAACAGTTACGGCGCGCACCGTGATGATAAATTCATGGTTACGGTGTAACGGTGAACCGTCAGATGTGTGCTTTGTGATAGAAATCAAGATCCATTCAGCAATACAACGCGAATGGACACGAGTCAATCACGATGAAAACGTAGATACGTCCGTACGCGCCGCTGTGTCAATATTTTTATTCGAAACANGAAGGCTCGGGGCACACCAGCTGAGGTTTAACTGGGTTCTAAATGGGCGCACGTAATCCGTCCGGCAGACTTTAATGGAGCCAGTCGCGTTCCGGTTATAACAGAGCATTATGTTTAAGCCTTTCGCGTAATACTTTAACTCCTATTGCTCTGTACAGATCTACTTTGGTCGGGCTTAGTCCGCGATATTCGCCCGAACGATTGTCCGCCGACACGGCCGGAAACAATCTTTCCCGTCGAACGATACGCTCCCAGGGAACGTGGACGCCCCGGCTTTCGCCGTGTTACACTTCTTGTACGAGTCGAAAATGACTGCGGGCATACCTCGAGCGAAATGTAAACGTCACGGGGACTGACGTGTTTGCGCAGATCGGCCCCGCGAAAATTTATCGAGCGATGTACATACGTGCACGTTCAGCGTGCCGGCGAGCTGCCATTCGAAGCAGCTTTTTAAAAAATATAAGCGAACGCCGAGGAACAGTTACGGCGCGCACCGTGATGATAAATTCATGGTTACGGTGTAACGGTGAACCGTCAGATGTGTGCTTTGTGATAGAAATCAAGATCCATTCAGCAATACAACGCGAATGGACACGAGTCAATCACGATGAAAACGTAGATACGTCCGTACGCGCCGCTGTGTCAATATTTTTATTCGAAACACAGCCCGAGCAAAATTGATCGTTCGCGCGGAAAGAATTTCGAGTAAGAAGAAACTCGCGGGCGGGAGTAAAAAAGTTTCCGATTCTCTGACGACGTTAATTCGAGAACTTGGCCGTTATTATTGGGCTCGTAGCTCGGCGTCGGAACTGCGCGGAAGTTAATACAACTTAACCGAGAAAAGTCGCGGTCCATACCGGCCGGAGGTGAAGTAAGAGACAAAAGGAAGGAAAAAAACGGTTGGTCATGATTACAAATGAAAGGGCGTGTCGCGCCGAAATTGCGCATATTTGTCTGGGAAGTTACGCGCTAACTTAATGGGAAACTTACGCAGATTAAAATTTACGCCGAGAGTAATGCGGCCCTCCGCCCACCGGCTTTTATTCTTACCGAGTCTCGTAAACCCTGAAATAACTTCGTCCCCGCCGTTTTATATTTCAATTAACAAAGCCTTAAATAATCGCTTCACTTACGTGCGAGGAACGATCGATTCTTCGACGTACTTATCGGACAAAGTGTCTCATCGTCCCGAAGGAATGCCGATTCACTTACCTACGACAAACAAAAAAATAAATTATTAGAATAATCGTTAGGATTACTACGAAATTGTGGTAATAGTAATTAAATTCTGCAAATATCATCGGGAGAGATAGGCGCGGTTTAATCGGCGACGATCGAACCACTAAAGACGACGGATCGAAACGTTTCCAATTTGCCGGTGAGCATCGGCAAAGTTTCCAAGTACAACACGAAGTTTCCACGGCTGTTGACCAGTTAAGCCGGGTTTTTATCGATCCGACGTTGAACGCGAACCGCGAACGACTCGACACCGCTTTATGCCGAACAGACGACGGCGGTCGCCGAGCTTTCTTCTAATTAGTTTCAGAAACGTCGAAAAGTCCTCCGAGCGGATTGGGATTGTTTTAAAGTGGCCGGGAGCCCCGTTGTTCCGCGATGGGGCGCGAAACATCGGAAGAGCCGTTCGCCCGGTTTCGGGAAACGTCGAAACGAGCCGCGGCCGAAGTTTAATGACCAAGTTGAACTCGTCGTCGTCTCTCGGCGCGATCACGGCTCGCCGTGGCAGCGACGACTCGCCACGCTCGCCACGCTACCGCCTCTCCTCGTGTAAACTTTACGACTGTGCGAACCCGTTCGACCAAAGAGAAGTCACGCGGTGCGGTCTAATAGGTTTCCCAGTTACAGACTACTATCGAGGATCCGCTTGGCTAACTTCTAGCCGGTGGCCTCTCTCTCTTGCGCGCGTTATATCGCCACTCGCGATGATCCGGAAACCTTCCCGTGGATTTCGGAAAATATTCCAGGCCCGAGAGGCGTTCCTGACCCCGATCGCCGCGAATTGGAATCGGGTATCGGGCGAAGGCAGCTGACTCGGAATTATCCAATGCGAGAGAGAGAGAGAGAGCCGACCGCGGCCCCATAAATACACCGGAACACGCGAAAAGTGACTTCTCGACGCGTGTTAACCAAAGATAAATTATCCTTATAACGCAATTTCCCAGCACGCGGGTAAACGCGAACAGAAGACCGCTTAACGCGTATAAATTTCCCGTTGATCTTTGTTATTTGTAGGCACCGCTCGCGCCGGTTATTCATACCGGCGCCGGTAATTGTACGTCGTCCCTCTTGGAAAACGAACTTCCGGTTTTGCCCCGTCACACTTTTATTTCTACGACGCGCGTACATATTTGACTTCTTGCGTCGGTTAACGGCGATGCCGCCGGATTTATGGTCTCGCGGTACGAAATGCCCCGGCGGCATCGTTAGCGATTTATCCACGGTAATTGTGACTCAAAGGGAATCGCGGTGTCCGATTTTAAAAACCGCGTAGACGGAGCCGCCGATGTAAGAATCAATTATTATTGGTATCGCGTTGGGAGGTTGGCCGTGAAATTGGACACGAGTCAATCACGATGAAAACGTAGATACGTCCGTACGCGCCGCCTGTGTCAATATTTTTATTCGAAACACAGCCCGAGCAAAATTGATCGTTCGCGCGGAAAGAATTTCGAATAAGAAGAAACTCGCGGGCGGGAGTAAAAAAGTTTCCGATTCTCTGACGACGTTAATTCGAGAACTTGGCCGTTATTATTGGGCTCGTAGCTCGGCGTCGGAACTGCGCGGAAGTTAATACAACTTAACCGAGAAAAGTCGCGGTCCATACCGGCCGGAGGTGAAGTAAGAGACAAAAGGAAGGAAAAAAACGGTTGGTCATGATTACAAATGAAAGGGCGTGTCGCGCCGAAATTGCGCATATTTGTCTGGGAAGTTACGCGCTAACTTAATGGGAAACTTACGCAGATTAAAATTTACGCCGAGAGTAATGCGGCCCTCCGCCCACCGGCTTTTATTCTTACCGAGTCTCGTAAACCCTGAAATAACTTCGTCCCCGCCGTTTTATATTTCAATTAACAAAGCCTTAAATAATCGCTTCACTTACGTGCGAGGAACGATCGATTCTTCGACGTACTTATCGGACAAAGTGTCTCATCGTCCCGAAGGAATGCCGATTCACTTACCTACGACAAACAAAAAAATAAATTATTAGAATAATCGTTAGGATTACTACGAAATTGTGGTAATAGTAATTAAATTCTGCAAATATCATCGGGAGAGATAGGCGCGGTTTAATCGGCGACGATCGAACCACTAAAGACGACGGATCGAAACGTTTCCAATTTGCCGGTGAGCATCGGCAAAGTTTCCAAGTACAACACGAAGTTTCCACGGCTGTTGACCAGTTAAGCCGGGTTTTTATCGATCCGACGTTGAACGCGAACCGCGAACGACTCGACACCGCTTTATGCCGAACAGACGACGGCGGTCGCCGAGCTTTCTTCTAATTAGTTTCAGAAACGTCGAAAAGTCCTCCGAGCGGATTGGGATTGTTTTAAAGTGGCCGGGAGCCCCGTTGTTCCGCGATGGGGCGCGAAACATCGGAAGAGCCGTTCGCCCGGTTTCGGGAAACGTCGAAACGAGCCGCGGCCGAAGTTTAATGACCAAGTTGAACTCGTCGTCGTCTCTCGGCGCGATCACGGCTCGCCGTGGCAGCGACGACTCGCCACGCTCGCCACGCTACCGCCTCTCCTCGTGTAAACTTTACGACTGTGCGAACCCGTTCGACCAAAGAGAAGTCACGCGGTGCGGTCTAATAGGTTTCCCAGTTACAGACTACTATCGAGGATCCGCTTGGCTAACTTCTAGCCGGTGGCCTCTCTCTCTTGCGCGCGTTATATCGCCACTCGCGATGATCCGGAAACCTTCCCGTGGATTTCGGAAAATATTCCAGGCCCGAGAGGCGTTCCTGACCCCGATCGCCGCGAATTGGAATCGGGTATCGGGCGAAGGCAGCTGACTCGGAATTATCCAATGCGAGAGAGAGAGAGAGAGCCGACCGCGGCCCCATAAATACACCGGAACACGCGAAAAGTGACTTCTCGACGCGTGTTAACCAAAGATAAATTATCCTTATAACGCAATTTCCCAGCACGCGGGTAAACGCGAACAGAAGACCGCTTAACGCGTATAAATTTCCCGTTGATCTTTGTTATTTGTAGGCACCGCTCGCGCCGGTTATTCATACCGGCGCCGGTAATTGTACGTCGTCCCTCTTGGAAAACGAACTTCCGGTTTTGCCCCGTCACACTTTTATTTCTACGACGCGCGTACATATTTGACTTCTTGCGTCGGTTAACGGCGATGCCGCCGGATTTATGGTCTCGCGGTACGAAATGCCCCGGCGGCATCGTTAGCGATTTATCCACGGTAATTGTGACTCAAAGGGAATCGCGGTGTCCGATTTTAAAAACCGCGTAGACGGAGCCGCCGATGTAAGAATCAATTATTATTGGTATCGCGTTGGGAGGTTGGCCGTGAAATATTGGACACACACGGCCGCTGAGTTATGAGAATCAATATTACGTTCGTAACATCGTAACAGTATGATTTCGTATCGAGTCCCACGACCCGGGGGGTCGTAGTTATCGACTCGCATAACCTGGTTATCGAGGCCCACGTCTGCAGACGTGTCGCGCAATATATCATACGCTTTTTCATAAAATCATCGCCGCCGCCGCCGCCGTCCGACGACCCCGCGCGCTCAACAGATTTTCCACGGACGACGAATCGGTCCTCAGCTCGCGCGATTTCAATTCCGCGTTATCGACGCGCTAATTGCGGCGACGCGGCGGAATAATCGGCGGAAAAGAGAACGGAAGCTCGCCAAATGAATGTTTAACGGCGCGGCGGTTCAAAGGGCGTCGGTAATTGCTCGATTACCGTTACCGAGCGCCGTATTTCGTCTCTGCGAGCCGCGAGCGGGTTCACGACTCGCGTAAGATTTAGAACCGAAATCCCCGGCGTTCGTAGGACTCGAAACCGAGCGCAACGGGAATTAACGTTGCCGCGTGTTCATCGGTCGCGCGATATATTCGCTCGTAATTCATCTCTTCCTCCTCTCTCTCTCGGCCGGCGACGTTTCACCGCCGCGACAAGAAATTTCAAATTCGTTGCTTACACGCCGGTTTCACGCTCGACCTTTTTGCACCTGGTAATTGCCGCGTTCCTGACAGGCTCGAGATGCTATCTCCGCGAATTTACATGGGCTTCGATACGAACTCCGATTAGAAGCCCCATCGATCATTACGTGTAATACGCGTTGCCAAACGAACTGAGAGGCATTTCGAAATATGTGGAAGGATCGGTGAGAGGTTGTCAGGATTACTGTACGAAATGAAAAATATATACTGAGCGGTGCAGCGGTACCGCTGACACGGGTGGCCGCAACGAGCATCAATTGCGACTTCTTTCGCGAGGCTTATCTGGATGCAATTTCGTTCGAACAAATCGTCGGTTGTATACGTCGGTGGGCGTACGTGGTCTAGAATTTGTCTCGGCCCGCCTCGCCTTTCTCCGAGCGCGCGTTCGTACTTTTCCAAACGATTCCAGTTACCGAGAAGGGTTCGACGTCGGTTAAAAGATAGTACACGGCGGAGGAACGTTTTAATCGAGCCGGCCGGAGGGATTACACGCACGCGGCGTCGCGGGGGCGTGCGAGGGCAGCAACGGGCAATTATGATGTTAGTCGGTCGATTTATTAAACGCGCGGAGCCTCTCCGGGTTTCCCGGTTAATTAGCGGTATCCGCTCGTCGTATTCCGCGCCCGCTAATTGAACTCGTCGAATAACCGAAGCCGAGCACACGCTCAATTTTTCACTCGCCGACCTTTAATCGCGTTGCGTTAAACGCGTCGCGCCGCAACACCCAGTCGATAAATGAATCTTCGCCGCTTCGTTTGGGAATCGATTTCAAGCGAGTCGATACATTTTTGTCCACCCACGTGTTTTGCGATCAGTTCGTCGACGGGACCAGCGTCTTCCCGCGACGATCGCGAGTGAGAAAATATCTGATCGACGTTATTGGTTTCTCTCGGAGTAGTTTATCATTCGAAGAGTATAAACAGATGTTTCACAAACGTCTTAGCCACGGTTGCGAAGGCAATTTGGGACGGTCCGAGGATGTTGGGAGGCTCGGCAGGGATCCTTGAAGCGTGTACTTGGGTCCCATCTTGGCTTGAGATTCCGCATTTTTTGCCAGAAATTGCGCAGGAGAGTTAAAACCCCTCTACGGCGTTTTCCCTTTATACGTTTTCCCGCTAGGAGACAGACATTCGACAGCGAGCATTCGAGGCGTTCGGTCGAACAAGCCGGACAAGTTACTTTTGTAAACGAAAAATACAGTCCACGAATCAGTTTGAACGTATCAAATTCATTTTTTCTCCGGTCATAACAATTAATTCAGCAACCCTGTAATCCGCATCAACTGCGACTGTGGAGCAGGACGCAACAGTTACGGTGCGATTCAACATGTCATAGTTTGCAGAACCGGTAATCATCTTCGACGTCGAAACGCGGATAGTAAAAGAGACAGCGATGAAACCCCGCCGAGGTTTCCGGGGACCGTTAACGGAGGTCATAAACCACTCGTCCGAACGGAATCGTCTCGATTCGTCCGTTAATTGGCGCGCCGTAATTATTATGTACCCGGCGAGCGCGCGAGGAGCACGAGGGGGTCACGGAAAATATCGCCGATTCGCCTCGCTCGTCGTCCGTTTGGCGATCGAGCGCGATTTCGAGAGACGATCGACGACCGGAACGGCGAACAATTTACTGCGGACATCACGGCTCATAACGGTACGAAAAGGGTAGGAGGGTTACGAGGTTAGAGCCGAGCTCGAATCTTCTGGCTCGGGCCGGAAACGGAACGATAGATAGTGTCAGCGACAGATGCATCGCGATACGGTCGCGTTTCACCGGTTTATTACACCGTCGGCTGAACGGGAAATAAACTTTCGTCCGTACTCGGTCCGGAGACATTTTTCTCCCCCGGGAAACGATTGATCTCGCCTCGACGGAACTAATTAGAAACCGACGTCGAGATCGGCTGCTGGTCGTTGCCGGACCGCGGGTTTTGCGCGTCCGAAATCGAATTTACAGGAACGCATCTCTTCGACCGATCGACGGACGCAAATGTTTTATTTCGCGTAAGCATCCGCGGTCCAGTCGTCCGTCGTTAATTGCGATCGTAAAGCGACGTACGTTTCCAATTCCACTTCGGAACAACGTTCGCCTCGTATCGAACTCGTTCCAGCCACCGATAAGAGGGGACGTTTTTCCGCGTTATTACGTTTTTTACTAGGGACAAAAAATTTTTTGACCAGAGTCGTTATCGCGTCTCTCTATTTGCCCCGTTTTTATCGAGGCCCGTCCCGTTCCCCCTCTTCGTATAATTTGCGGTACATCGCGACGTACGGCGCACATAGACACAGACGTATCTAGGTAATACACGTATATATACGTACATACGGTGAGTACTTCGCAAATTAGCACCTAACACGAGCGTACAAATAAACCATCGGGTCCGCTGTATCTGGCCGACCCATCTGTGTCCTTCTCTCTCGCAAACGTACAACGCGCGAGCACGCGAGCATGCACGGCCACGTAGAAACGTGACGCGAGCGCGCGGGCATACTTTCTCCCACGAGGGACGATTCGAAATTTTTCTCTAGCTTCCTATATGAATCGAGACCGTGACTTTAAAATTCCTTACTGAACACCCTATGTGCTATTTGGACCATGACCTTTCAGCAATCATGCTGAAATTTGGTATAACCACTCTTGAAAATAGAAGAACGATCTCGGAACTAATTTTCCTCTCTAACCTACTTAACCCTCGGTAGTAGAATTACAAACGAGAATCGTTTGATATTTTGGTAACAGCTAAATTGAAGTGCACTGAAACTTTGATTCAAATTTCATAACCCTTTAGGAAAATTTCTTTATATACTGCAAGAAGTGGAGATAACACTTTTTACAGTATATAACAAAATTGTTCTGAAGGGTTACAAAATTTGAATCAAAGATTCAGTGCACTTCAATTTACCTATCACCAAAATATCAAACGATTCTCATTTGTAATTCCACTACCGAGGGTACTCCCTTAATGA
>SMSR01016190.1:94219-106680 GCA_019453355.1 Ceratina japonica | reverse complement strand
GACGATCATCCCGTGATTCATCGAGTGATTCTTTATTAAAATGCGTGGAACGACGCGTTTCGTAACGCGCTCCGTCGTATAATGTGGTTCGGTTTTAAATTTTCCTACACGTGACGCTTACGCTCGTGCTTCCACGTTAATCGACGCACATGCCGGTAATAATTCACGAACTCGACGGTAATTATCGTCGTGCTCGCAAATGCCCGCTCGTTTCAAGAGTAATTGTTTGTGTAACTGAAAGGTAATAAATATTACATCTCGCGAACGCGGAACGCATTTCGTTCTCAAACTCGTAATCTATTGAAATATACGTAAACGCCTTTATCACAGTCCGCGCTGGCTAGTTTTCTACGCCGATTCTTGTTCCTCGCGCGTTATTCGCGTAGCCGTGGGAATCGTCACGGACGGTTTTCCACGCGAATTAGAAAAATTTGCACGAACCGCCTCGTCGATATGCCGTTCGCCGAGCCCGAGGAGGAATTCCTCGATGCACGAAATCAAATAACTCTAATTGAATCCCCTTCGAAACGAAAGAAAGAGGTAAAAACGGATTTCGACTAATCCGGCGTCCAAGTTTGTTCACCGTTACTTCCGCGCGCAGCCTGTATATTTTTACTACTTAGTTTATTCGGTTTCCAGAATCGATTCGCAGCCGGGGATCTAAAAGGCACTTAAAGTATGAACGCGGTCCCTCGTTTGCGTTCGTCTCTCTCCCGTTTTCCGTCGACGTTACTCTCCACCCGTCGCACCAGCAGTCGCGCGGGTACTAGNGACGATCATCCCGTGATTCATCGAGTGATTCTTTATTAAAATGCGTGGAACGACGCGTTTCGTAACGCGCTCCGTCGTATAATGTGGTTCGGTTTTAAATTTTCCTACACGTGACGCTTACGCTCGTGCTTCCACGTTAATCGACGCACATGCCGGTAATAATTCACGAACTCGACGGTAATTATCGTCGTGCTCGCAAATGCCCGCTCGTTTCAAGAGTAATTGTTTGTGTAACTGAAAGGTAATAAATATTACATCTCGCGAACGCGGAACGCATTTCGTTCTCAAACTCGTAATCTATTGAAATATACGTAAACGCCTTTATCACAGTCCGCGCTGGCTAGTTTTCTACGCCGATTCTTGTTCCTCGCGCGTTATTCGCGTAGCCGTGGGAATCGTCACGGACGGTTTTCCACGCGAATTAGAAAAATTTGCACGAACCGCCTCGTCGATATGCCGTTCGCCGAGCCCGAGGAGGAATTCCTCGATGCACGAAATCAAATAACTCTAATTGAATCCCCTTCGAAACGAAAGAAAGAGGTAAAAACGGATTTCGACTAATCCGGCGTCCAAGTTTGTTCACCGTTACTTCCGCGCGCAGCCTGTATATTTTTACTACTTAGTTTATTCGGTTTCCAGAATCGATTCGCAGCCGGGGATCTAAAAGGCACTTAAAGTATGAACGCGGTCCCTCGTTTGCGTTCGTCTCTCTCCCGTTTTCCGTCGACGTTACTCTCCACCCGTCGCACCAGCAGTCGCGCGGGTACTAGCGGCGCGGCGGCGGCGGCGTCGGCCGAGATGCAAACCACTCAATTATGGAAGAGCCTCGAGGCAAGAAAGGATCGGCCGCGGGCAGTACGACCGGAGCTTCTTCGACAAGATTCGCCTCCCGGTTTTCGCCCAACACTCCTCCCCCCGCGTGTTCACCTTTATATGGTAAATTACGCTATGAACCAGCGGTTCTTCGGCCGCGGGAATCGCTCTACGAATATACACGTCCACGTGACTGGTATTTGACTCTCGTGGAACGATTCGATTAAGAGAACTTCATAGAAGCGATACGGTATTTATCTGTTCCCCCGGTTTTTCCACATACGATCGTCTCGCCGGATACGAAACGTGCTCGAAGTCGGAGGACGAGGAGGAGGAGGAGGAGAGGTACGGATTAAAAGAAGGTTGAAGAACCGCTGGTATAAACGCGATCGTCCTCGATTACTCCATCGGGTTTCGCTGATTTATGCTTATGCGGCCGCGCAGCAGAAAGAGAGCAGAGTAATGGAATCGAAGGTGGACCGGTCAGTCGAGAAACTCGCCGGGAACCGATGTTTCCCGGGGGGACGAGAGAGAGAGAGAGAGAGAGAGGGAGAATTCACCGGGACATTCTCGTTAGCAGTCCATCTTCCAGGCCACTCTCGAGGCCGGTGGATTCGGATCTTTTAAATCCACGCCGGGGACGTTGATAGCGCTCCGACTAATTTTCTATTAGATAGATATCCGTGCCTACCGTGGAATAATAAATATTCCCCTTGTATTATCGTTATTACCTCCGCGGTAATACCGAGTAAAAAGATTTATCGCCGCGAGCCCGACCCCGCCCGTTTCGTTTACGGTCTAGATAAGTTAACAAAAATAGGTCGCGATAGCGAAACCGAACGATAATGCGAAGAGCTCCTTGATTCATTACTTTTACGACGTTTGTCGCCGTCCCGTCGCCACCGTATTAATCATCGTCGCGTATACGCGATCCGTCCATTACCGATAGATCGTCTTGGTTTAATCGACGCGCGCTTGTTAATTGATATTATTCAATTAAGCGACTCGAGGGCGATCGGTCGTCGTGACGAGGCGCATGATTTATCGCCGATCGATCATCGCTCCAAATATCTTATCGGCCGGTACGCGAGGAGGCCAATCTAAATTCGTGATCCGTAATCTTTGATCGCGAACCACCTGACCCAGTGCCAGACTAGACGAAGCCCGAAATCTAAAGACCGAAATTTTCTTCCAGCGGTCGACCGAAGCGTTCATGATAATTAGAGTAAGCAACGGAGTTTCGAAGAAACGGCGTGACGGTACTCGTGGCGACGGGGCCGCGTGTCACTTTACGAGCCACAGTTTCTTTGGCGACTCGTCGCCGACAAAAACTATAATTAATTCGTATAAACGAGCACTCGAGAAATGGGAAGGATCGGCGCGCCGTAACAAGGTTCTCTCCGGGTAACAATGGATTAGGTCGAGTAATTGTTTTGAGCGTCGCGCGGCGTTCCTCCTAGCAGTACCGCTCCACCTCCCGTGCCGGCGTGCCGAGCAGCTGTGTGTGTATTGTAAATGCCGCGGAAACCTTTTTACTTTTCTGTCTCTCCGCGTTTACCGGAGCGGAAAATGGTTCTCCCCGCGCACGTACACGTACGTGTAAAATATGTCATACCGAGCGGAACAAAAAGCGGGGAAAACGCCTGTATCATCGATGTCACGAGTCTCGCCGGCTTCGAAAACCCGACACGACCGCGACGGGAATCAAATTTTTCTCGAATTATTTATTACGTCGGACGGAGTTTCCCGAGACGCGAATCGGCCGATCGCTGTTCCTCGCCGGGGCTAATCGTACTTTCGCGAAACCGCGAACGCCGCGAGACAGTTTTTTGCAATGCGACGACCCACATATTTGTCGATTGTAAATCTGTCCGCGGAGTGAGAGCCCATCAACCGTGGAAAGTATATCGCCGCTTTCTATTTGTAACAATTCTAATGTATACTCCCCGGACGTTCGATCGTAGTAAAATTCTCTCAGGTAAATCAAGAGGATCCGTACGGTTTCACAATGCCGAGATCTTTCCCAGCGAAGGATTCCTCCGCCGGAATTATTGCCATCGTCTATCGTCTTATTTATCTTCGGTACGGTTGCGCGATCGATCCGACGCGATTCCAACGTGTCTCGTAAATAGACCGCGGATTCTTCAGATTTCGCAATCACGTTTAAGGGAATGAGATTGAAACAGATGTTCACTCTTTAAATCCAGTTCGCGGAAGATCCGTCGGAGACCGTACGAGGAGTCCGAGATGAAAATTTTTACTCGCGAGCAATAAAGTGCGAAGCTACGATCTCGAGAGAAAAAAGAAAAAACCGGTACGCGTGTTTCTCTGATTCCGTCGTCCAATCTGAGATCGTGTCCGATCCGAGAAGTCCTTCGGTAAGAACGAATTAGAACGTCGACGGCGCGGGGTAGAGGGATGACGGCAACGAAGCGATTTCCGTCCTTAATTCAGAACATTCCGGCACGGTTTCCGGAGGACTCGTGGGGTAATGTCGGCAACCGGGATGCCCATTCAGGAAATTGACCCATCTCGACCCAGGCGACTATCAACGAACACGACGAAGAACCGGGGCCCCGAACGAACGACCCCTCTCGGTTTTTATGGATGTTCAGACTTCTCCGGTCCTCCCGCATTAATCGCCCGGGAAAACGAGCGGAGACGATGCGTCCATTTGGATGTAATAAGGGAACCACGAGGAGCGTCCGTCCGAACGAGGGAACGGCGCTCCCCAAAATAAACGATAACGAGTGATATGAGAAATTAAAGAAAGTATCAGATTCGACGTTGCGCGAGAATTCATGCATTCGCGTGGAACGAGAAGCGTACGATTCTGCGTACGATTGGTTTTGCGTAAAAGTCTGCAACCTACTTACGATATTTATCGCGTCGATAAAATATATTTCCTCCGGTATTTGACAAAAAGGTTGAACCCGGAGGTCGGCCGAGTAACTGGGAAAGGCCGATTTTATGGAACACAGGCTAGACTCGAGGCCCGGGGCTATGGTTTCCGATCGGAACCGTTAACGAAGCGAGATGTAAGGTTCATCATAAATCGAGGTTGCGCGTTCCAGGATGAAAGAAGCCTGACAACGTGCGATTTATCGCTGGTAATCGATGTTGTCTAGCCGTCACGTCGTAACTAGGCAACGTACCGACGACGAGGTGTGCGAGCACGATCGCCGAGGCTCGTTCTCTAATTTCAAGTCATTCGGTCAGTCGTGACCTCGACCCGTGGACAATTACACGCGCGGTATCACGGTCTCTCGGTATAACGAGCTGCTCGCGAGTCGGACACGGCCCGGACAAATTGCGAATGTTTTCAAAAGGCGGGACGAAGTACAATGGATTTTGCGAACGGAACTTTTAACTGTTGAAACACAGAACGGTAGGACCGAGCTAAAATGTTTTAACGGTCTCTTCAAATATTAACAATTCGTTACAGAGGATTTTAATCCTGACGGAACAACGAAATCGCGTTGCACGTATATGTATAGATACGTAACGCGTGCGCGGGCGTTTGGCCGCGTGCGTGATCCCTTCTTCGACGGTAAACCCGATACTTCGCAGCCAGGGAAATGTGGCCAGGTAAGATTTGTCGAACGTTCGCCGGATAACGCTCGAGAGGTAAGCACGACAAATCCCTGTCGCGATACCCGCACACATCCGCGCCCGACCCAGTTTTCCACTCAGTTTCGAGATCGATGCGCTTCCGAGAGACCGATACCCTTCTCTCCCAGAGACCGGCAGCGTTTAAAGATTCTGGTTCGACGTTAAATACGATCGGGCATGCACCGCGGGATGATAAAACGGCGGGATTACCGCGACGGCCGAGTCGGCGACGGAATAAGCATAATTCAGTGCGTGATTACTGCTATTGATAAAATTTCAGATACCGTATTTAGGTATTCAATGGGTGGCATTGAACGTCTTATGAAAGGGAGGTAATCCTTTCACGAGGTAGCCGAGTCCAGTCACGTTCGCGCTCGGGGACACATCGAAGCGGTTAAGCGTCGACGGAGCCGGCCTCGCAGCGACTGCGTTCCCCGTACGCGTATGTCATCGGAAAGACAACGCATTAGCACGTCGCGGCTTAATGTACCCCGCGGTGCACGGCAAATTCAGCCCCGCGGAACGTCCTATTTGCCGTCCCATCCAGAGTTATCATTTCAGGCCCTGTGTATCTTTCCCTCCCTCGCGGCGCTGCTGCTTGCTCCCCGTCAAAGGGGAATATATCTGGCCGCGCGCGCGACTCGGCATTAAAGACGAGAAGTACAAACTGAACCCGTTCCGCCTCTGAACTCCGCGAAATTAACTTGGCAAACTTTGCCTCGGATTCGACACTTTGCACAACCGTATCCCTGATATCAATCTGTTTATCGGTAGTTCACTTCCGCCGCTGCGAACCCCTCGTCGCTGAGAGAGAGAGAGACCGGAAAATCATTTTTGCGAACGTCGAGACGTGGGTCCACGGATAAATTTCAATCGCAGTCGTCTACGCGGTCGATATACGCGCGCGGGTATATGGAAACGGGCGAGCGGCGAGATAAAGCGCTGAGCGTGCAAACGCAAATTGTACCTTACGAATCGATTTAGCCTCGTCGCGACGCGTCGGCCTCATCTGGCTCGGGGAAAGATCGCGAGCTGGTTCGTTTACTCGACGTTAACGAGCGACGATAAAATATCAATCCTGCCGGCCGGTCACGCACGCACGTGTACGCGACGGGATATTAACGACATATTAGCACGTCACACCTCGAAGCTACCCGGGTCACACGCGGGACATTGCAAATTTCCCGTTCCGGAGTCCCACTTACCGGCCCACCGAGGATTTCCACGTCACCCGTAACTGGAACACCGGGCTTTGTTCCCTGTCGCCCTGCGAGTTCGTCGCCGTTGCACGTTCCGCGCGGACTGCGCGATCCTTTCTTCCGGGCCAGTCGAAGTCCGACGCGACTTTCCCCGAAAACGATCGGTTCGTGGAATTCGCAGTCGCGGTAATTGTTTGAAAGAAGTGACGATTAACAGGAAATAAACGGTCGATGGGACGGAATTGAAACGATTAGAATGTGATGCATATGAATATGAATCATTTTGGGTAGAAGCTAATATTGTTGGTTTCGTAGCGTTAATTAACAGAAAATCGCTCGCGTCGGAATACACAATGAGTACCTTTTCATACGAGATCGTATGCATACATCGTCATGCGAGGCATAAATGAATCCTGATGAGTTTTAATGAAATCCGACGAGGAGATGTATACGTGTATAATCGCGATGAGGTCTCGTTACACGGATGATTAAAATCCGAATAATTGATCGACAATTATTGTTCGACGTACGCGTGAAATGTCAGTCGTCCTCGTTTAAACAAATTATTATTGATAATTGTCCTTCCGACGCGAATGCGAACGAGATTTCTCTTCCGATTCAATTTCCTCAAAAAAGACAAAAAAAAAGAGAGAAGATCATTACGAGCGCGAGACTCGGTCAATAATTCATCCCCGGATTAATTTAACAGCGTGTTCCTATCGTTTTTCGCACCGCGCCGTTGCGTGTCAGCGCGCACAATTCGCATGCGAAGTTTATTTCTAAAGAGAGCTAACGAGCCTCGGGTCGGGTACATAATTCTACGGACGGTCATCCCTACTGGACCCGTTCCCCGACCGAACGTAGCCAGAGCTCGACCACCGATCGAGAACGATCTCGCGATCCACGGCGCTGGACGCGCGGCTAAGCTCGTCGTCGCTGCGAAATTAAAGGTTCCCCGGGTCCGATTCACTTAACCGATTCGCCGCGTTCCTTTTTTTTTCCAAGAGTCAGCCGAATACCGTAGTCAGCACGCGAGCAACCGGAGAGAACGTGTTTGCCGGAGCCGGGAGCGAGCGTCCCGCTGCCGGAGTGTCGTCAACGACGCTCTGAATGAAAAGGTCGAGTTACCAGTGGAAGCTCGCCGGAACGCAACTTGGAATTCGACGGTAATTCGACGACGGTTCCTCGGATGACCCAAACGTGATACTACGTTCCGACGGTTCGCGCCATGACGACGCTTTCCCGTTCATTGTCAATTAGCATTCGACCGGAACGTGTCTCGCATCGACGGAGCGACCTTTCGCGGACCGAGAAACTCAGTTACCGAAATCTCTCGGTATTTGTTATTTACCTGTCAAATAATTGTACACGTCGGATATACAAATTAGCCTCTAATTTCGGAGTACAAATTTGTTTATACGCTGCACGGCGTTCGATCGTAAATCAATGAATCGTCGATTATCCTAAGAAATTTACCCACGGTATACTTATCCCGTAGCCGGGCATAAATCCCCGGCGGACGATAATTGCTCGAAAGCGTAGTACGTACATAAGTAATAACACGCGTAACATACCGGGAACGCTTTCCTAATTGCTAGTCAATTACACGGAATAATAAACGAGACGGTACACGAAACGTCGAACTCTCTCCTTAACCCGGGGATGGATAAACTCCCGGGGCATGGAAATACCAGCCAAGTTATTAACAATATATATATATACATGTACGTATATATATATGTATATGTATATACACCGCGTNTTTATACGCTGCACGGCGTTCGATCGTAAATCAATGAATCGTCGATTATCCTAAGAAATTTACCCACGGTATACTTATCCCGTAGCCGGGCATAAATCCCCGGCGGACGATAATTGCTCGAAAGCGTAGTACGTACATAAGTAATAACACGCGTAACATACCGGGAACGCTTTCCTAATTGCTAGTCAATTACACGGAATANCGCATCGACGGAGCGACCTTTCGCGGACCGAGAAACTCAGTTACCGAAATCTCTCGGTATTTGTTATTTACCTATCAAATAATTGTACACGTCGGATATACAAATTAGCCTCTAATTTCGGGGTACAAATTTATTTATACGCTGAACGGCGTTCGATCGTAAATCAATGAATCGTCGATTATCCTAAGAAATTTACCCACGGTATACTTATCCCGTAGCCGGGCATAAATCCCCGGCGGACGATAATTGCTCGAAAGCGTAGTACGTACATAAGTAATAACACGCGTAACATACCGGGAACGCTTTCCTAATTGCTAGTCAATTACACGGAATAATAAACGAGACGGTACACGAAACGTCGAACTCTCTCCTTAACCCGGGGAAGGATAAACTCCCGGGGCATGGAAATACCAGCCAAGTTATTAACAATATATATATATATATATATACATGTACGTATATATATATGTATATACACCGCGTAGTCCGATAATTCTATTGTAACGTTTCCCCCACCTCCGGTATCCTCGGAACCAGAGACGTATTGTTCACGGATTCCACGAGGTTTTCGTATAATGATCCCTGGACGGGTACGCGTGCATGCACGTCCGCACAATGGAACGATTTCGCCTACAGGCTACGGCTAAGCTTCCGTGATTCATGTCGGAGGACAAGGTTCCTCTCTCGTATCTTCGCATTTTTAATATACGGTTCAACCGTCTTTTTCTCGTACGTGGCATTTGCGAGCGAACGCGGGCTCGAAAAAAAACTGCAAATAAAATATCGCGTAACTTTATGCATGGCGTTCATTAAAACGACAAGAGGATCGTCGCGCGCATGGAAATGGAACGGGAACGTTGTTGATCAAACATCCTTGGGAAAAATGTAATCGGAACGAAAGAGATCGTACACGGGAAAAGAGGGGTGCAAATAAAAAAAGCAATACAATTAAAAACTGAGATTCAAAAGCCGATACTTGTGATTTTATCCCGATACACTTTCAACGTTGTTTCAGGCTGACTCGATAACAAGCAAAACAGTCGGACGCACGCATCGATACGGCGGAGGACGTTATCGAGACCATTTATTTCCCCCGGGAACGAAGCATTAACCTTGTTTCTATGCCAATTACGCAATCCCCTTTGCGCGCCGGTACACTGTCATCGGGAAAAAATCGGAAAACGTTCGAGTCCGCTGTTTGCGGCGGCCTCGTCTTGAAAGAGCGTGCCCGCGGCGGCGGGGGCGGGACCGTGGACCGAATTGAAGGACTCGATGAAACGAGGAAAGCGGAACGGGTGGAAAAGGAAGGAACCGGACGAGCAACGTAATTTCCGTTTGCTTTCAATGTTTTGTTAACACCGGCGCTCGCCCGCTTTGTCCGCTCGCAGTTTGCGCGGACGAAAGTGCTGACGTGCCTACGTATACCTACGTTGGTCGCCAAGCGATACGAGCCAACAGCTTAATCGTCCCCCGCGCGCCGATCGATTCCACGGACCGCGCGACTGCGATCGAAGACTCGCAGAATTCCCGTTTTTACTGTATGTAAAATCTCAGGTAGAACGGCGTCCGGCGATCTATCCGAGACGTCGAGAGATCAAAAACGACGAACGGCCGCGAAGCGTAAAAATGATCCGGGCAAAAGTTGGGGCAGGATTTTTCGAGGAGTTCGTCCGGCGGACGAGCAAGACGAACGACCGAGCCGATTTTTTATTCTCTAAACGAGGGTGATAGATGCGTCGACGTCCCCCCCGAGCTCGTTTCTCCGTGCCTTGTTATAAAACCGAGCGGGGGCCGTCGTATGTTTTTTCTCCGTCGCCGAACCAGCCGGCGGCCCGTTGAACGAACTTCTTCTTCGCTCAACGCCGCAAAACCCACTGTGTATATCCCGTATAACACGTTTCAATCTCCGCCCTATTGATACCGCACACCCGTGCCTCCGTATTATGTGCAGCGATACCTACTCCGACCGGCGGATCTCCTCTCGCCGCCTACGGCGCGCCGACACCGCTCGGCCCGGGCATTAGAACGAAATCGCTTAAATCCGACGAGCGAACCCACTTTGTCACGAACGTCTTTCGTCCCGGCAACTTTTCTTCCATCGACTCCCCTCGCTACGCCCTGAAATCTGTTCGTTCCCATCGACGGAAACAGTCACCCTCGCTGTAAGCCAATTCTTTTTTTTTTTCACCTCCAGTCGAAACTTTGACCAATGACGCGCACGATTTTACCGTCGACGGAAGATCGCTAAACGAATTTCGTTCATTGATAAAAGACAGGAATTCGATGTAGAGAGGACGACGCGTCGTAAATTCGTTTCGCAAGGACGACGATACCANGACCAATGACGCGCACGATTTTACCGTCGACGGAAGATCGCTAAACGAATCTCGTTCATTGACAAAAGACAGGAATTCGACGTACAGAGAACGATGCGTTGTAGATTCGTTTCGCAAGAACGACGATACCGATGGAACGATAGAGATACGAGAATTTCCACCGCGTTGAGCTAAAGTTATTCAGCAAACATTATCGGGCGGATTTCACGCAACGAATTAATATTAAAGTGGCCAGAAGCGGACGCGTCGATTCACGGTGAAACCGGCCGGCCCGAAAGCTGGTATTAAAAAATTGTTATCTGGCTGTGACGAGGCAAGTTTCCGGTTTTGCGCCGGCAAACAAAATCTCGCGATACGATTTAATAGTTTAGTCGACCGTGCGTACCGCACATGTATCTCTGCCGTTCCGATCCGCGAACGATTCCAATTAACGTCCAATTCGCTCGATATTTATCGTTTGCTCTCTGATAAAAAAAATAACGAATAGGCCGAGGCAGCGTCGTTGCGCGGTTTCGTTCGTCGGAAGACGACTCGGAACTCCGGACACGGACTCGTCAAATGCGTTCCCCGGTGAATTTTCGAACAGTGCTCCTTGGGACGATGCGAAGTTGCTCGATTAGGTTCGCCGAGGGATTTTCCAGTAGCGAACCGGCGAGGGATCGTCCACGCTCCCTGACCGTTAGAAAGTTCTTCGTTCTCGAACCACGAAGGCGAGTGCAATTCGAATTCCATCCGTGTCTTGCGGCAACCAGGTAGGTAGGTAGGAGCCGCAAGATAAATAGCACGGATCCGTGTCGTAAAGTATCTGGATGCGAATATGGTTACGAGCCGTCCGGGCTATCGTTCGGGGAATTTAGTACGCTCGCCGAGTTCCCGAGTTAGAATCAATAAATAAATCGGTTTACCGACCCTCGCCACGCGACGCCGAGCCCGCAACCGACTATTTTCGATTTAGAAATTGAACACTTCGCGCCTCTTCGACAATTATCGGGCCCACCGCAAATTTTTATGCAAAACAGAACTGGAACTCGTTTCCCGCGCGGGTTCACATTTTTCTACGAACCCACGGAATCTAATTATTAACAACGGAACGTTCGTTAAACCGAGATCCGCGGAAAACCCTTCGCGTTCTCTTTAAAGCAAACGTGATATTTTATCGGGATAATGAAATTTACTGGAACCACTTGGACTGCGAAATTATTTCGTAAATTTTAGTGGAGCAATTAATTTTTGAAATTCGTTTCCCGCTCGTTAGTGAAACGCTGAACAAAAACAATTATTCTCCGTATACTCGGGCAAACGCAGATACAGTGACTTACTCTCTGCGTGTGTGTGTGTGTGTATCGTACGGGAATGTGGGTTATCGCGACACACGTTCGAGAGGCCAGGGAAAAATCGAGATGCGCGATAATTATTGAAAACAACTCCCTTTTCAGAGTAATCGTTCCGTTTACAAAGCCGAGCTAATTCGTTCAATCGACGAGCTCCGAAATTGTATCCCGAATTTCAATGATAAAAAGTATCATGTCCCCCTTTTTCCATTGGATTTCACACATGAATTTTCTACTACGATGCGTTCGTCGTAATAAGGAAGGGAACGCTCGAAGAAAGCCGATGCGCGGATTCTAATTTTGCACGCGTACAAGACTCCGAGTCTCGTTAAGTTGTTTGAAACAGTAGATTTTCATGTGCGGGGAAATATCGTGACCACTTCGCGGCGTGCTGTCAGTCTGACGGTATGATGAATTTCTCCGGTGCAAAAAAGG
>SMSR01016190.1:75411-94092 GCA_019453355.1 Ceratina japonica | reverse complement strand
GTTTCGCAAGAACGACGATACCGATGGAACGATAGAGATACGAGAATTTCCACCGCGTTGAGCTAAAGTTATTCAGCAAACATTATCGGGCGGATTTCACGCAACGAATTAATATTAAAGTGGCCAGAAGCGGACGCGTCGATTCACGGTGAAACCGGCCGGCCCGAAAGCTGGTATTAAAAAATTGTTATCTGGCTGTGACGAGGCAAGTTTCCGGTTTTGCGCCGGCAAACAAAATCTCGCGATACGATTTAATAGTTTAGTCGACCGTGCGTACCGCACATGTATCTCTGCCGTTCCGATCCGCGAACGATTCCAATTAACGTCCAATTCGCTCGATATTTATCGTTTGCTCTCTGATAAAAAAAATAACGAATAGGCCGAGGCAGCGTCGTTGCGCGGTTTCGTTCGTCGGAAGACGACTCGGAACTCCGGACACGGACTCGTCAAATGCGTTCCCCGGTGAATTTTCGAACAGTGCTCCTTGGGACGATGCGAAGTTGCTCGATTAGGTTCGCCGAGGGATTTTCCAGTAGCGAACCGGCGAGGGATCGTCCACGCTCCCTGACCGTTAGAAAGTTCTTCGTTCTCGAACCACGAAGGCGAGTGCAATTCGAATTCCATCCGTGTCTTGCGGCAACCAGGTAGGTAGGTAGGAGCCGCAAGATAAATAGCACGGATCCGTGTCGTAAAGTATCTGGATGCGAATATGGTTACGAGCCGTCCGGGCTATCGTTCGGGGAATTTAGTACGCTCGCCGAGTTCCCGAGTTAGAATCAATAAATAAATCGGTTTACCGACCCTCGCCACGCGACGCCGAGCCCGCAACCGACTATTTTCGATTTAGAAATTGAACACTTCGCGCCTCTTCGACAATTATCGGGCCCACCGCAAATTTTTATGCAAAACAGAACTGGAACTCGTTTCCCGCGCGGGTTCACATTTTTCTACGAACCCACGGAATCTAATTATTAACAACGGAACGTTCGTTAAACCGAGATCCGCGGAAAACCCTTCGCGTTCTCTTTAAAGCAAACGTGATATTTTATCGGGATAATGAAATTTACTGGAACCACTTGGACTGCGAAATTATTTCGTAAATTTTAGTGGAGCAATTAATTTTTGAAATTCGTTTCCCGCTCGTTAGTGAAACGCTGAACAAAAACAATTATTCTCCGTATACTCGGGCAAACGCAGATACAGTGACTTACTCTCTGCGTGTGTGTGTGTGTGTATCGTACGGGAATGTGGGTTATCGCGACACACGTTCGAGAGGCCAGGGAAAAATCGAGATGCGCGATAATTATTGAAAACAACTCCCTTTTCAGAGTAATCGTTCCGTTTACAAAGCCGAGCTAATTCGTTCAATCGACGAGCTCCGAAATTGTATCCCGAATTTCAATGATAAAAAGTATCATGTCCCCCTTTTTCCATTGGATTTCACACATGAATTTTCTACTACGATGCGTTCGTCGTAATAAGGAAGGGAACGCTCGAAGAAAGCCGATGCGCGGATTCTAATTTTGCACGCGTACAAGACTCCGAGTCTCGTTAAGTTGTTTGAAACAGTAGATTTTCATGTGCGGGGAAATATCGTGACCACTTCGCGGCGTGCTGTCAGTCTGACGGTATGATGAATTTCTCCGGTGCAAAAAAGGGTTTGGGAAAAAAGGCACGCGCGCGAGGCAGTTTATCAATCAGCTATCGGCGGCGATTAATCTTTATCGAGCACGACTAATTTACGCCCGACGAAAAAGCAGACCGCCGAAACGAGGGTCGAAGGAAATATACTGGCCCGGTTCTAATGATTTTAAACAAACTCGACGGAGAATTGGTCCGTTCTAATTTACTTTTATTGGAAAATGTTTTTCAGTTTCGCGTTCGGACCGTTTTTAATGGGTGGACGACGTTCGCGGTACCATTGTATTTATGGTCAGGCTCGCAATTTTTCGAGATATTCGATTTCATATCCGGTTATGACGTTTCCATTAATATTCATTCAGTGTTTAAATCAGTAAAACGCGTATCTACGCGTATCCATACGGAAAGAACGCGCGCAAAACATGGGACATCGAGATTTCATTCAAAATACGCGTGGACAAACAAATCAAAAACACGTTTACCGTCTATGTCCCTTTCAACCAACAGTTTATCATTACGTTCGCAAAATTCCCAATCGCAGTCGCGATTTCCATTGAAATTCACCCTCGTTCCATATAAACTGAAAAATATTCGGATACCAGTAACGAGCAACAGAGCTGATTCTACTTATTCACGATACCTCTCGTCGATGGAAAATTTATTAGAAACGCGTTTCGACGAATAGAAATCGGATTTGAGTGTCGGCCATTTGTACTGCAGCTGACAAAAAGTTTTTGGCGGAATATAATAAAACGGCAGTAAATGAAAGCGCACAAAGCTTCAAAGCCGGCGTTGAAAATCGTACGCGGTAAAAATATCGTTGTTCCATTTTCATTTTCCAAGTGTTTACGTTCGGCGGTGGAAAAACTGTTCGCCAGGGGCGGTGTGCGAGGCTCGTTGTCGTCGAAACGTTGTTGTACGTCGAAATCGGCGATTTCCTGACGGGGCCTTTACCGGCTCCGGCCCCGTGAACCGCGTATATGAGGTTTCACCGCGGAAATATAGGCGCCGGCTACAAGAATCAAACGGACATTTTACAATCGAGCGTGCACCGACCGACCGACCGACGTCCAGTCATGCGAGTGACGTTGGGGGATTGCCAGATAAAGGGACTCCAGACTGAAAGCCTGTTCGGCCGATGTCAACTCGCGACACGGAACCGAGCCGCGTTTAATCCCGCGATAACATTGATTAAGGTAAAGGGTGCCTCCTGTGCTCGTCACTCCGGTTTCCTCTAATCTGATGTGACATGCTCTCGCATGCACGTCGATGCGCCGGCGTGCACCACGGCTAAAAGAGGGTACGACCTCGGTCAGAGCTGATCCCCGCATTTTTACAGACGTCTCGCGACACGGAATATCGACCGCCGGCTCGGAACGATTATGCGATCACGTTTTTGTAAAATGACGAGCGACGAGTCCGGGCGGCCGGATTCCTGGAGCACGTCGGGACAGACGACGACGAAGACAACGGCAATTAAAGTTATCTGGCCGACCTGGATCTTGCGCAGCTGCTAAATAATGCTCGGGCAGCGAACGTCATTAGCACTGTCCCGATGTAACGGCCTGGCATTGTGGCCCGCGAGGAGCTATCAATGCCGGTGACACGGCCAGATACCTCGTTACAAATAATACACGTTTTCCCTTTGAACGAGCCCCGGGCCGAGGGAAAATCACGGGAGGAGAAACAATAATGGAGACACAAAGCCCTTGCCCGATCAAACGAGTCACGTGCATACGTACGCGCGGGATATACGAGTGTAGAAGTGCGACCCGCGGTCCCGTTCGTTCGTTCGTTTCCTCTCGTGACATATCACGAAAGGTTTCGCCATAATGCCACAATATGCCTCGACACGAGCCTCACCGCTTATTATAGACGCGGCCGCTCGAGTTAAAGGGCACCCGATCCTCGCCGAGCGCACCGGAACTTTTTTCTCGTTTTGCGAAATCGACTCGACGAGCTCTGCTGCTCCCGTTCGACTCTTCCCATGCCCTTTCGCTTTCGATCGGACACGTTTGGAAACGCGAACGTCACGAGGAACCCGCAGATTCGTCGGATCATTCGAAGAACTCGGCCGCCTGATTACCTCCCGGCTTGAAAAAACGTTATACCGCAACGGTAGGAATGCCATATTTGCTCGGCAAATTTCGAACTCGCGACTGTCCGAGTACGGCTGAACCGTTAAACGAGTATTCCTCGCGTAGGAGCGGACGCGGTGTACTGAAATTCGAATCCTGAATCGGCGATACGCGCGGCGGACAGGAAGCAGAAACAACGTTAAATTACGCGGCAGGACGGGGAGAGCTCGTTAACGCGGGGAAAATTTCTTTCGCCATTTAAATATCGAAATATCGAAATTCGAGCGAGCGCGCAACGCTTCCGAGTTTTCATTTCCTGGATTCTGACGTATTTCTCCAGCGGCCCGTGCGTTTTAAAGCGAATCCGCTACTCGCCCGAGCTTTTCTCGAGCCGCGACACGGAAATTTACGAATTCGCTCGAATTTTCAGCANAAGCAGAAACAACGTTAAATTACGCGGCAGGACGGGGAGAGCTCGTTAACGCGGGGAAAATTTCTTTCGCCATTTAAATATCGAAATATCGAAATTCGAGCGAGCGCGCAACGCTTCCGAGTTTTCATTTCCTGGATTCTGACGTATTTCTCCAGCGGCCCGTGCGTTTTAAAGCGAATCCGCTACTCGCCCGAGCTTTTCTCGAGCCGCGACACGGAAATTTACGAATTCGCTCGAATTTTCAGCACACAGATCGAAATCGCGCCGATGCATCGAACGAAAATTTACTGCACGCCCCCGGAACGCGCGGCCGTGTTCGCTTTAAATACGCTCCAGTAATAATGGTCGTTCGTAGAATCGGATTTCCATAATCTCTTAGACCACCGTTAACATTTAAATGGACGGGAGGGAACGGAAGTGGTTCTTATCTCGCAATTACGCGACCCAGTTCAGTAATGAATAAACAAATGACATAATACGAACGATAAGTGGGATAGTTACGCTGTTGCCGTCGGACGAAAGGAGCAGCTTCTCAGCGGATTTTCAAGCTATTACGTAAAACGACTCGCACGATGTCCGTGAAAATTGGGTCATCGACAGCCAACCAGTACCCACATTTTTCATCGACCGTCCGGGAATTTTACAAGCCTCCAATTAGCCTAGGCGTATATTAAAAGGCAGCGAAGTCGGGTTTGATAATTTACCAATGGGGCGATTAACGGTGCGGACACGAGTCGAAAGTGGCATGGGACAAGCCTTCCAGCCGCGTTAGACGAATGCAGTTCCGTCTCTGCCCACGCTCTGCCCCGAGAGAAGTCTCTGATAGCAAACCTTCCATTTCCTTTTTTTTTTATTAATAATTACCGTCGCCGAGCGTCGATGAGAAAAGGCCGAGCAAACATCGTAAACCGCCCGTTACGTCACGAACGTTCGTCCTCGTCTCCGAAGGATGGACCATGTACTATGTCCTTTTTTTATTCGCGTGTCGGGTAAGCCGAGCCTCGTGTTCGTTCGCAGTTTTGCGAATCATTAAAACGGTGATCCTCTATCAAAATTTATGATTGTTATATCATCGTTCTCGCGCCGAGTGGAATTTTTCGGAGCGCGGAGGACTGCAGTGGAATCAATAACGCGGTAATCTCGCATAATTACGCCCGGGTATCGATTTAAGCATTAACCTCCGCGTAATTATTTTTGGATAATTATTTTTTAATTGTACGCGCTAACCCGGCCGCTATCCGCTTCCATACGAATTACCTCCTTGTTTATACCCGGGGAAAGAGTAACTGAATTTCGTAAGGAAAAAATATTGTTCGCAGTTTTCGACGCGGCAACGCGCACCGAGTATTCGCAATCGGAAAAGATTCAGTAATTACATAACAGTACATAAGCTGTACATGGCATTTTATGACGCGCGTGTATACTGCAGTCGGTAACACGGTATCAACATAACGGACAGGGCTAACTGCTTTGCATATTCCAAGGCAACCGTGTCAAACGAAACGTTCGTCTCGCGTCAAAATACAACCGCGTGATTTCTACAAAATTCCCCGTGAAATTGTCGCTCCGTAGATGCGTATAATTACCGTCGCAGACGCGTTTCCTCTCGATCGAATCGATAAATAATTGAACGACCGACTACTAGCACCAGATTTCGTGGACGAATTTTTCCCCTGACGGAAATGGCGAATCGAAAATCGTTGTTACTCGACAAACAGGCGTCGGGCGTTTTCATCGGCGGACGGCAGACCCTTTAATTTCCGCGAATGCCCGCGACGCGATCGACTCCTCACGTCTTTAATTTCGTTAAACACCATACGAAGGGGGGACCCCGGCCGTGGCACGACCGACCGCTTCATTTCGCGCGAGTAATTGCGCCGGGGCGTTGCCACGGGAAATTGCAGTCGTAACTCGTGGACGAGCNGTTTATACCCGGGGAAAGAGTAACTGAATTTCGTAAGGAAAAAATATTGTTCGCAGTTTTCGACGCGGCAACGCGCACCGAGTATTCGCAATCGGAAAAGATTCAGTAATTACATAACAGTACATAAGCTGTACATGGCATTTTATGACGCGCGTGTATACTGCAGTCGGTAACACGGTATCAACATAACGGACAGGGCTAACTGCTTTGCATATTCCAAGGCAACCGTGTCAAACGAAACGTTCGTCTCGCGTCAAAATACAACCGCGTGATTTCTACAAAATTCCCCGTGAAATTGTCGCTCCGTAGATGCGTATAATTACCGTCGCAGACGCGTTTCCTCTCGATCGAATCGATAAATAATTGAACAACCGACTACTAGCACCAGATTTCGTGGACGAATTTTTCCCCCGCGTCGACTAACGGAAATGGCGAATCGAAAATCGTTGTTCCTCGACAAACAGGCGTCGCGCGTTTTCATCGGCGAACGGCAGACCCTTTAATTTCCGCGAATGCCCGCGACGCGATCGACTCCTCACGTCTTTAATTTCGTTAAACACCATACGAAGGGGGGACCCCGGTCGTGGCACGACCGACCGCTTCATTTCGCGCGAGTAATTGCGCCGGGGCGTTGCCACGGGAAATTGCAGTCGTAACTCGTGGACGAGCATCGTCGTCGGTCGGTGACACACGGGCCCCGCTCCGTCGTCGTCGTCGTTCGTCCTAACGCGCGTACCTTTCCCGCGTAGCATTTGGAACCGCGTAAGTAGGATCTCGTCCGTACGTGATAGCCTATGTAGAACGTACGTAGCTGTACATGCGGTTATTATAAGCGAGATCTGTGCCCATATACGATAACTGTGCCGCTCTCCAGTTATGGCTCCTCTCTCTTCTTTTCCCTCTCCCCTCTTTTCCCGCCCGTGCCTTTTTTTTCGTCCGGCGAACGTAACCGCGCGCTCTTACGCGTTTTCCTCTCGACGATCGGTCTGTTCGATTTCCACGCGATCGAAATTAAGCGTTCGTCCGTTCCACGGTTGACTCGAGTCGGACCGGGGAAAAACGAACGACACGTCCATCGGGGCTCGACGAGAAACCGATGAAGCGGTTCCCAGAACGCCCGGCTCGAGCTGATTCTCCGTTCTAATCGAATTAGCGGGTAAAAATCGCGGACCGGTAACGTTACCTCCATTTGTCTCGTCGGTTTTGCCTCCTACCCGTCGTTTCCTGTGTGACGCGGCGCGTTAGCGATTCTTCCTGCGTCTTACATCATACGAAACGAGACCGTACGAATAAGTTATGTCACCTGTGCGAACGAAGAAAAACGACGAGGCGTAATTTCGCGGGAAGGAGTCGGCGTTCGACCTCGAGACCGGAGACAAAACTATTTAAAAGAAACGAGTGATAACGCAATTGCGAAATTGTGTTGCGAACCGGCGAGTATTCCCGGGGCTGGTTTCCGACGTGAAAAAGAAGACGCGACGACGGGTTCGATACACTGGAGACCGTGTCCTTTTACGATCAAACTGAGATGCCCACGTTTCTTTCCCGGAGAACCATCTTGAATTAATCCAATGAATAAAATTTTTGCCCGACGATACCAAATGAAGTTTCACGGCCGGTCGTTTATACTCATTCCCGAGACCTCTAAATCTTCTTTTCCCCTCGCCCATCGCCGGACGCCGCCTCGTTGTTTCGCCTCAAAATTTATCGCCGTTGTTTCAAAACGATTCGTTATTTCCGGGATACAGTGAACGCAACTACTGCTCCTCGAAATGGTACGAGCTTCGGTAAATCTAAATGACATCGGCTCCTTATTGCGGGGCGAAAACACTCTGAATGGAGAAATATAATTTCGACCCTCGAAACGGCACGTAATCCGAGTCTAACGAGTTTCGATCCTCCTTACGGAGCGACGGAAGAGGAAGTCATTGCACGTAACGCCTGACGCAAAGAGACGGTTTCGGAATAATTTGCAAGTCCGGCGTTCGGGCGAGTTGCGTGAATTCGCATAAACGGGACGTGTACGCGGCGCGCTGGCCGAGTCGAACGAGCGCGCGGAAATTGAAACAGCGAATCGTTTAAACAAAAGTCGAAGCCGGCGGCGGGGAAACGAAAGAGAGGAGAACGTCCTCGCGAGACGACGGTTTACTACGCTCCATTAATTTTATTACGGACCACCGAGCACGCAAATTCTCGTCTGGAACGATGCACCGAGAAAGGAGATTGAAGTTTTCCCGTCTCCTTTCTCTCCCCCGCGCCCTTCTCTCCGTTTAAGCGCACCTCGGGACATCGTTAAAGGGACGAATGAATCGAACCGCGAACCGAGATTCGCGCGAGGAAAGGATATCTCGGAAAATTTCCCAATGAATCAGCGCCCGGGGGCTGCGTTTGTAACGATTCCGTAAGCGGAAACGCGACCGCGATGCCACAAAGAGATACCGAGTTATTACTGTTTAAACGTGTTCTCTGTTAATATTTCATCGCGGACGATAGCCTTGACTTTGTCGCAACCGGGCTCGGTTCCCAAGGCCCGTTAACTACGCGTAACTACGATGCAACGCCGAACGCTTTGGACACCGGCCTAAACCGCGACTCGCCGCGGCCAAAAAAATTCCTCCAGTCAAATATTAATTAGGCGTTAAACGAGCGATAAATCGTCAGAATGGTTGGCTGAACGCTTTCTTGTTCGTCAGAGTATTTTGAAAAAAAAAAAAAAATGCGTTCTCGTTCCAATTCGCGTGCCTCTATTTTCTCGCGTGTTTGCGCGTTCTTTATGTGTACACGACGCATGATAAAATACGCGAGGCGGAATGCAGCGGATTCGCCTTGGTAAAAGAATTTTTTTAGAATTCCGTGCCACGGTTACCCGCCGGCACGAATATTAACAGCTGTACGCTCCTACAGATTTTCGGTAGAACAACTCGGCTATAATGGACAATAATATCGGCGTTAGCGTGGGCGGACGCCCTCGAACGTGCCAGCGAATCGTCACGTTCCGACGATTTTCACGTGTGCCCGGCCAGCGGCGAGAGCGTGAGGTACATAAATAATCGCGAGAAATTATTTTTTCTTGAGATCGCCGGACCGAACGCCTCTTTTATTTCAAATATTCAGAGTGGACGCTTCGCTCGACTGGAAAAAATACTGACGACCTCTTTTCGGTGAAGTTACAAGTACGAACGCCCCCGCCTCTCGTAACTACGTTTCGCGGGAACGGAAAATCGTGGCCTTCGCTTTCGACGTAACACGGACTTCGGAGCGAAGGGCCGCGGATTCGCGGTAAATCGAGCATAGATCGAGGATAGGAAAGCTATTTATGCGAGAAAGTATAGAGCGGACTAATTAATGGCGTATCGACATCATCGTCCATTACATTAGCGCATGATGAAAGCGTGCCGTGTCAAAGCAAGTGCGAAATCAATCGTCGGTCGGGCAGGTCGATGCACCTGGCACGGCAATTAGAATCAGTGCTGCGCTCTCGATAATGCGCAACCACGGAACGGCTTTATACCGTGCGCATCGATCCGCTCTCTCGAGTAGTTACCATTATTTTCAATCGCCGATCGATAAGCGGCTTGTTCCTTTTAGCGAAAACCGACGGTCGTTCATTACTGCAAATCGGCTGTAACGCGTGTTCGGAGAAAACGTCAAAGGCGACGCAGCGCGCGCGTCGCGTCGGCTCGAAGTTATGAGCCGATTCGGACGCGAAGCAATCGTGCGTCAATTGATTTCTCGTCGGTCGATCGGGAAATAAAAATTCGATAAATTCAACGAAACAACGAGTTCGCGCATATTTTATTAACGCGAGGTGTACCCGGTTCTGTTCGTGATCGACTTTGTTCGACGGTCGCGTGGCAAATTTACATCCGGGCAGCGTTTAATAAATTCCGTGATAACGGACGAATCTGTTGATAGCCGAGCGAAAGAAAGTTTTAATCGGCGCCCGCGCTGGCCTCGCAAAATGTAGACGTCGGCGATTTCATCTAGCCGGCGATAGAGGGTACACGTTCGTATTTTTGCGCACGACCCAGCGGTATGTTAATCAACTGTATTTAAATCACCGCGATGTTTTACTTCGGTTGGCGCCGCGCCGCGCCACGCCGAGATTGCGCGCGCCCGTTCATAAATTGCAACGTTACCCCCCTCGCGCCCACGCGCCGTCCGTTCGTCACGTTTTGCATTGTGAAACGTGATAACAAAATACACTTTGCCCGACGTTCCACCCTTCTTCGATCGATTTTATTTTTAAACGATCCGCTCGGTTTACCGCCTACGAAGGTATAATAGTGGACTCCCGATCCCANGCGTTTAATAAATTCCGTGATAACGGACGAATCTGTTGATAGCCGAGCGAAAGAAAGTTTTAATCGGCGCCCGCGCTGGCCTCGCAAAATGTAGACGTCGGCGATTTCATCTAGCCGGCGATAGAGGGTACACGTTCGTATTTTTGCGCACGACCCAGCGGTATGTTAATCAACTGTATTTAAATCACCGCGATGTTTTACTTCGGTTGGCGCCGCGCCGCGCCACGCCGAGATTGCGCGCGCCCGTTCATAAATTGCAACGTTACCCCCCTCGCGCCCACGCGCCGTCCGTTCGTCACGTTTTGCATTGTGAAACGTGATAACAAAATACACTTTGCCCGACGTTCCACCCTTCTTCGATCGATTTTATTTTTAAACGATCCGCTCGGTTTACCGCCTACGAAGGTATAATAATCGACTCCCGATCCCATCGATCCCGGCAATTGTACAAAACGTGCAGGACATCGAAATACGCGAAAGAAATCTTAATGCAAATTTCATTTTTAAGCGAAAGAGATAGTGCGTACTTTATTTTGTTTATTTTGTGAAATGTGATAACAAAATACACTTTGCCGACGTTCCACCCTTCTTTGATCGATTTTATTTTTAAACGATCCGCTCGGTTTACCGCCTACGAAGGTATAATAGTCGACTCTCGATCCCATCGATCCTGGTAGTCGCATGAAACGTGCAAGACATCGAAATATGCGAAAGAAATCTTAATGCAAATTTCATTTTTAAGCGAAAGAGATAGTGCGTACTTTATTTTGTTTATTTTGCGAAACGTGATAACAAAATACACTTTGCCGACGTTCCACCCTTCTTCGATCGATTTTATTTTTAAACGATCCGCTCGGTTTACCGCCTACGAATGTATAATAGTCGACTCCTGATCCCATCGATCCTGGTATTCGCATGAAACGTGCAGGACATCGAAATACGCGAAAGAAATCTTAATGCAAATTTCATTTTTAAGCGAAGGAGATAGTGCGTACTTTATTTTGCATAGAAGATCCGCACGGTCTACTTATGATACGACTTCAGATTCATAAGCAAATCGGATAAGGGAGTTTCGCGTTAGCAAACCTTGTTCTGTACAATTTTCACGTAGAGGAATAAGAGGGAAAAAGGGGGGGACGCGGGAAGCGCAGTTATGGCGAGTCGGCGTAAAACCGAGAGAAAGCGACGAGAAGAAAATCGCGGGTCCCCCGCCCCCTTCCCTAACGAGGAAGCCAGAACGTTCGCGAAGATTTTCACTTCTCTTCATCTAGTCGGTTCGTAAACTCCAGTCTCTCTTTTAGCTAATCCCTCGGAATAAACCGATGAATTCGCATCCGACGAAAAATATCTTTTTACTCCTTTGAAACCGGTTAAAGGACGAAGGGCGCGTACGCGAGTCCCATTAGGCGAATCGGATTCGCCGCGGATTATAGTCCTGCGGCGCAGAATGCTGCGAAAGGGGTTGACCCGCCGAGAGAAGGGAAACGATGAAACATGGAATTGCGACTGAATGAAATGGTAATGAAACGGAGCTGATTCCGCCTGATAGTAGGACGGGCACGGGTCACGCATCCACCTGACAACGCACCGGGTACAAGGTGCTCGCGTAATACAGCTTGTGACTGTAAACATGTCCCCTATCGATGGCAGACTGTAAAAAATTGTTCCAGTTTTTGTGTTACGAGCGCCCGGTCTATAAAACCGTTCTCTCGATCGCGACTGATAGTAAGACTTCATTTAGAAACCAATTAAAATTTCGAGTAAACATTTCTAACATTGTACCGTCGTCCGATACACGAATAAATGAACGGACAATTGATTCGTCAGAACGAGGAGATGATCGAATCGTAGGTAATACACCCTGTACAAACATCGTCCGACGAGTAAACAAAACCTGGATAACTGGAGCAGATGAATTTTTACTCTCGAATAATTCTCGCCGACATTATTCCTACCATTCTCCGCGTTTACGTGAAAATATCCATATTTGCCGTCGTCCAATGGTATTTCCGTTATCAGCGCACTAGATTAAACATTACGTACAAACAATAATCGATGCACAGAGACGTACGCGTATACCCGCTGCACGTAAACGATCGCGGGTCTAACAAAATCTATCGACGGTTTCCAGGTAACTGTTTTGCATCGTTTCCGTTCGCTCTACCTGTGCACACGATTTTTTAATTATATGTACATACAAAATGCGGCGCGTGTAATTTAAATGCATAACGATCGGGTCGGGTAAATGGCGTTTGCTCACGCGTTCCACTTTTTACATTGCAAATAGCGAATCGCGCCCGGCACGAAGTTCTATTGACCGTATCATCTGTGCAAGACCTTTTAGCACCACCGCTGTTCTAATTAAATTAATCGCTCGTTGATATCATCTTTAGAACGAGGCGCGCCGTTCGAGAACGACCAGAAAGAAATTTGATCGAGGGATGATTAAAACGATCCTTCGAAGTGTGACTCTCCACGGGACTCCTCCGGCGAGGCGATATATATATATATATTTTCCGTTTGTTGTACAGCGGCGCGACAGGTGTAAAACTCGAGGGAACGGAGCACGTTTCGCGCGCGGTATGGTAAACCGTTCCGCATGATCATTCCGGCGCGGCGGCGAGGATTTCGTTGCACGCGCGCGACGAAACCCGTGTTCTCGCGCGTATATTGTTCCGAGTGTCGCTACGGCAAAAAAACGTGGCCACGAATTCGGATTCCGCGCGCGCGGCGTACGCGCGTGCACGCGGGAAAGGAGCAGGGAGATTAATTAAACCGTAATGTTTCAGAGCTCTCAGGAAGAATTACAGCGGAGAACGCGTAGCCGCGCCAGGTTTACTCCCGCCGAGCACTTAAGCTCGTTGCTTTACCGTAATACGCGCGCCCGTAGCCGACGAAAAACATTGTAAAACACCCTTAAAACTTTCCCGGCGTACTTGCTAACCGCTAAATTGATTACGCCGCTTCCCTCTCCCCTCCGCCGATCGCACCTGCGATTTTTCATTCTTTTTGTCGCTGATATTAAATTGCCGCGATCGTCGGTCGTATCGATCATCGCCGTAGCGTACGAGACGTGGCGTCGATAAGGATCTATGGCGTTCGAACAGTTTCGCGAGCCACGGTGTATCGACGGGAGCGTGAAGAGATTTCGGAATTCATTTCGGTGGCCGCACGTGCTTCGGCCGGAGAGAAGCAAAAAGAATTAAGTCCTGGGTCGAGGCGAATATACACGCGTCGAATACAATGACCGAAGCCGGTTCAGAGACACACGGAATAATTTAGCATCTGATTCGCGTTTAGAAATTCTCGTCTGGCCAGCGGTGACTTATGCTCATCGATTGTTTCTCTACACTCGCCGCGTATTAATCGAGCCATCGGATATACCCCGGCGACGACGGTCCCTACTCCGCCGATTTTTACGGTTCGCGCGCCAAACGACACTTTGCATTATGCAGCACGTTGCCGGTTTATTAACGACGCGAGTGCTTATGAACGGAGTGGGAGAAAATTCCGAATACTTGTGACGCGTCGACCGCCCACAATGAATCGACCGAACGTCCCCCCGGGGCTCGTGGAACAATTATGCCGCGGTTTTTTATCGAAAATAAGTCTCGTTCGAATGCGCGAATCTGCACGCTGCGTATATGAGGCGAGTACGAAAAAATGCGGAATAATCGCGTAGCGCCCACTTTAGATTACGTATGCTCCGAGGAACAATTATTCCTCTGATTTAATTAATCGCTCAAATAAAGAAGCACGCGTGGCAGAGAAATACACGTAAGAAACTAATTATATGATCCGCTCTCGGCGTCGTTTCCCGACCATCTCCTCTCGCGTACGATATAATCGAGAAAACTGCGGTGAAAAAGGTTCGCGAACGGGTCCGCGCGCAGTAGACCGTGTTAGAACCGATTAGAACCAAAATGAATCTCGCATGCGTGGCCATGCACGTTTCCTTTCCTACTCTCCCGGCGCGTTTTCATTTTTATTGAGGTACTCATTCCCCTCTCGTTATCGACGATTCATCGTTTCACGGCGCTCTTTCGGCCCCGTCGTCGAAAGTCGAATTTCTCGCGTGTGTACAGCTAACCGGTATCTATTTTCGCTCGGCTCGGCAGACCGCTCCGCGCGCTTGATTCATTCCACGCGTGTCCGCGAAATTAACAATCCTGACAGACCGCTACCGGCAGTTTACAACGAAATCTCTGTGCCCCCCGAGATTTATCGAGGGCGAGACCTCTCTCTCCGTGAAACGTGCCCAAACGAACAACAACGCGACGATTCGAAATAGTTGTACATCGTTTCTGTGTATCGTCGACGAACGACCTCGGTATGCAAAGAGCACGGCACGCGCGTTAGACGACCGACCTTTCTATTATAACGTCAAAGAGGCTCTCGTCTCGGCGAGGCATTTTCGCGGAAACCTCGTTTAGCAACAAACGTGCGCGTTTCCTTTTCAGTTGTAAATCGGGAAACGCACGGAATCCGTTTACTAATTGGAAACGGGCGCGGCGGTTTATTCGCGTGTAAAAGAAGTCACCGCGTTCGGAGGAAATGGGTGAAGGCGAACCGGTTGCTTTTATCGGTAGGGTCAATCACCGGATGCCGAATCTAGTTTATGGATTATTCATACGTCCAATTAACTGGTTGCACGCGTAGGCGCAAGCTGGCCACGCCGCGAAATCAGGAAGGAAGAACACGCTCGTTTCTCGTCGCGATCGTTGCACGATCTCCGAATCATTTTTACGGGGCCGACGGAAAAATGCGTCGAACCGTTCTCCTGCGTCTAAGAACGTGACTCTTCGGCCCCGATTTTACGTTCCTCGGAGGAACACTGTATTCTCGTTTCATGATTCTTTGATGGACCGATAAGTAGTTGGATACGCGCCTCGGCGCTTCTCCCCCGATCCTCGTGGCGGGGATTCCAGCGTTGGCAAACGAACCTGGGTACACTCGCCAAGGAGCAACCGAGATTCCACTGCAATGCGTCCACGCGGGCCGCGACTAAAATTCTTTGGCGTCGAGATCTTACCATTTAATTAGCTCGCTGATATCGTACTCTCTTTCGCTACGAATTTCTCGTTCCCTCGGTCCTAGGTATACACACCCCCTCTCCGTTTTACTCCCTTTTGCCACCAAATTTGCGTTGAACTTCGCTCAAACAACTATTAGCCGGCGGCATTATATTCGCTTACCGACCAAATTAAAAGCTAATTAGGCTCTATGCCTCTATTCTTTTACCAGCGACGCCGTTTCGAGTCGCTTCCTTCACGACTTTTTCCCCCGCTGTTTAATTTCCTCCGCATCGTCGAGAACTCCTTTTTTTTTTTCTACGGAATTACCGAGAACATAGAATCGCAGTTTGTACCGGTTGACTCCTCGCGAATGAAACGGCGTTAAATGGGAAGAACAAGGGACACAATTTACCGGGGGCAATTCCGATATCGCCAATTATGCGATACCGTTCGCTATGTTTTTCCAATAATCAAGGGACTCGTGCAGAAGCGATACGTACGTTTAAGCGACGGGGCAGAAACGAATGTGTACCGGTGGAAGCGCGCGCGAGCCAATTAATATCGACCGTTGTCTTCTCGGCGACGCGACGCGGCGCGGAGCGGAAGATCGGAGACCAGCCGTCGTCTAACGAGAAGAAGAAGAGGAGTATCGGGCCCCGTTCGTGCGCGAACACTTCCGGCGAACGGGGCACGGGTCGTCGTACGCGTCTTCGTGTTTCAGGTGGTTCGCGTTCGCGGCGGCGGCGGCGGAAAAATTATCAATGATTTCCTGATGCGTTCGCCCCGTTACATTCCGACGCGGATGCTTCGAAAGGTCGTCACGTGCTGGAATAGCGGGAAGGACGAGTTTTCGTTCGGATTTAAAAAATTGTCTGATGCGTCACGCACGTGTACACGTCGAGAGTCGGACCGAAAGTCGTGATCGCGGCGAGTCGTAATACACGTTTCCCGGCGAGCGAAAATAAACAGCGACGCTCTCTCGAGAGGCTGACAGTCGTTAACGACTCGTAGAGACGCTTAAACCTGTTAACGTATTGGGAATCTAATGCTTCCTGAATAAATAAGAGCAAGACGCAGATTCGTTCGTTAATATTTTAGCCCGGCCGAGCATCGCCCGATGCGCCGAGAAGAGAGCGAGATGAAATTATAATACTTGATGATCAGGGAATTATTCCGCTTCGGTGAACGAAATTTCGGAAGCTTGACCCTCGCCAGATTAAAAGCCGTATTGTTTTATACAGACGCATCGACCGACTACCTTTCGGCATTCGAAACCTCCTCGGACAAACGCANTCGCCAGATTAAAAGCCGTATTGTTTTATACAGACGCATCGACCGACTACCTTTTGGCATTCGAAACCTCCTCGGACAAACGCGTTAATTACTGGCCGACGTTTCCCAGTCCTGTTATTTGGAGCCTCCTAAAACTGGAGCCTTTCGTATAAAAGGCGGTTCGTAGTACCAAACGTTTTGCCCGTCGTGATAAAAGTGCGCCGACCTCTGCCACGAAAACCATTTTAATCAAGAGAACTCCTTCCCGATGCGACAAGAAATCGCAACATTTTCAAGGAACGGTATAATTGGTCTCGATTTCATTGGGCAAACGAAATCGAGCGAGTCCCGCGAGTCGGACGTACGTAATTATTATATTCTAGGTCCGGGGCACCGACGCCCGACGATAGCTTTACGATACTTAAGCACTTTCTTTCGCGGTCAGCGCTTTAAGATCCACTCGGGCAAGTGCCGTATACTTATCGCTCTTACAGTAATTGGCACTCATTACTAGACCACTTTTTGCTCGCGTACAGGGCTCGCGGAGGTTGTACCTACGCTAGCGAACCGACTTCTCGTTTTACCCCGGGACTACGCCCGGCTACCTTAATTTTAAACAGCAACGATGGAAAAAGCGCGAGGAAGAAGAAGAAGAAGATCGGCGCGTCTGGGCTCGGGTCGGAAAATAGACGCCGCTGCCGAAGGTCGTCAAACACAGGCTGTTACCTTCCTTTGTCGTATTCGGATGCAAATTAGCCGAGACCCGGCGCGATTCACGAAACGCGGTTAACCAGCTAAATACGTAGCACCGTCGAACCTCCGTCGGAAACGCTCTCCGAGAACGAATGGAAACGTAATTAGTACGTTCGTCATACGTACACCAATTTCTTGACACGATTCGAAACGAACGATCATGTATTGCGCAACGTTATGTTATCGAATTGAATTACCGAGGATCACGACGCGTCCAAAAGGACGTTATGCATTATTTTCGCGAACATTATGTCGCCGGCCAAAAGTCCGACGAAACAAACGAACGAACGAAGTCACGATAGAATTATTCACGTTTATCCAGAGCAGCATTTATAACGTAATCATAACGACGTGAGCGGGGAACGGGGGAAATAATGTGGTGCGCGAAACAGAAATAATGGATAGACTCTGTTTAATCCAGTTAAAATAACGATGACGCGATAATTCGAGTCTTATCGATCGAACTAATGACTCATGAATCATTCGGTTTCGAAGAAAAATTGGATAACAAACTCGCTTTAAAGGTATCGGAAGAGCGACAATACCTCATGAACAGGCTTATCGGCAGACAGAAAAACCGAACGTTTTTTTTAATCTCTATTACGTGCTCGTTCAGTGTCTATTTCGCAGTATGACTCCGATCGGTCACTGAGAGCATGAGCTACTGTCGATCCACCAGACTGTGACGCTCCGAGTCGCACGAGGGAATAAACTGGTTTTAGAAACAGTATGTTTTATTTTGGTGTATACTTCACAGTTTATATTGGCTGAGAGAAGAATCTAGGCGTGAAACAAGTATAAAACATGAACGTCAAGTCCCAATGAACGGTTCCAGCGACGCGGCGGCGGTTCCGCCGCCTCGACGTCGCAAAATTCGAGTTGGCCGCGTGCGTCGGGCCACGATCGAAGTTCCTTCGTTAATTCGTTCGCGGCCCGCGTGCCTCTTCCTCGCCCTCGTTCATTTCGGATCCGTTCCAAGAAAGGCCAGACGGGAACGCATTTTTCCGTCGACTTCGTACCTTTTCGGGGGGAAAAAGCAAATAACTCGCGCGGCGCTCGATGATACAAATTTCGTCGGAGGAAAAGTGAGACGCGGCAGCAGCGGTGGAAAAAAACAATCGGACAAACTCGCGTGTAACGAAATTGAAATCGTTCGATATTTGCTTCCCTTAAAACGGATGGTACATCGGGGCGAGCGTGGTTTTTCCCTCTGCGCGCGTATATTATTTCCAGCCGCGCGACGCGAACGAGGGAGAAAGAA
>SMSR01016190.1:19355-67406 GCA_019453355.1 Ceratina japonica | reverse complement strand
TCGAAAGCGGACGTCGGCGAACGAGAAACGAGCAGAAATCGGGATCGTTAATCGTTCATTGTCAATTGATATTTCGCCTGCTTCGTCGTTCTTTATCCAGCGCTGTCATCGTCGGACAGAATAATTAGCTAATTGACACGGTACATCGCGGGGTCATCAAACAATACGTTGATCAGCTAATGAACCGTCACTCATTAGAAACGTTAATTCTGAGAGTCAAAGGGAGACTGGCTGGTGAACATCGTTCCTCTGCTCGCGGGTTCGAACTTGTCCGACGTGATTAGCCACGACCTATATTTCAAAGGGATGCTGCTCTTTCCCGTCTCGCGGCAGACGCGAAATTTGCGCGTCGTTTAAAATACGCATGTAATTAAACGAAACAGACTTGGGTAATTAACGAAATTACACGGTCGCGTTCGGAAAAGGACGTGAGATAGTTGAAATGACAATACAACGTCCGACCAATTAAGCGTGACACGGGTAATTATGGGAAAAAATAATAATATATATGTGGCTAATGAGTCGCGCCGGTATTAAACTTATCTTGTTATTAGCTCGTTGCGAATTTCAGTTACCTTGCCCGACTGCTTCGGAGGTAAAAATAAAACGAGCGTTCGTCGATACGGCGACCGTGAGTCATTCGTTTTTAACGCTGCCTCGATCACGTGCCACTGCTCGTGAAAATCGAACTCGACTTTTGGGAAACGAGTAGTAAACGGGGCGACACGAAGTTCGAAGATGGAGTGCGACGCGGCCGAAGTACGATCTCAATAGGAGTCGTCGGTCAATAGACAAAGGGACGGTCGATGTTCGACGCGAGTCTCCCATTAAAAGAGCATCGCAGCACAATCTGATTCTACCGTGGAAAGACAGTGAACTTGGAGGATACGCGCGTCTCGTAGGTGTCGAACAAATCGTTATCTCGCAGGAACGAATGAAGTTGGGAACGTTCGGGTAAAATCGTGCAACGTACAAAAGTAAATTAAAGACAGTTTTTTTATTGTGTCACAAACAACGTGATTCGAGTCGACGGCCAGTGGTCGAGGACTCGGACGATCGGCGTTGGATCAGTCTGGACGACGAAGCAGTATCGTGTGTCGTTTATCGTTGCGCTATCACAATTACCTCGCACCGTCGGACGACGATGCACAAAATAAATACGATCAGAAGGAGAGAGGGAGAAGCGTCGAGAAAAAAAAAAGAAAAAAGAAACGTGTATCGGTTCGGCGGAGAACTAATTTTCGACGATCTTCGAGTCTCTCTCTCTTTCCTGTTCCAGAGATCAGATAGCGGAAAACGCGATCGGCGACGATCGCGATCCGTAGACGAGATTAAAAAAAAAAACGAAATGGAAGCGTTCGTTCGCTGATCTAAATTTTTAATTAAATAGTACATTAGAAGAAAACTCTCGTCCCTCTGGGATCGATCAAAGAGCACGTGTAATTTCCTATCGGCTCCCGTTTCTCCGTTTCCACGGTTCGTACGCGCCCCGTCCGGTCGATCGATTTCGACGAGAAAAGCTCCGCGGCTCGACGAGAAATAAATTAAGTGTTCCGCCGTCGATACACTTTGTGGGAAACTAATAAAATCGACGAGCTCGGAGATCGCGCGGGGGTTATCGTTCGAGCTGTATCGCGCGGCACAGAGAAACTCGCGCTAAACCGCAACGCGTGTTCGGCGCCGCGTTTCTCGCTGGAAATCCCTCTTTCGGAAACGTGGATTACAAGCGCGATCCGATCGTTTCTCGACGAACGACGCGGCACGCGGGAGAAAAATTAAACGGATGGTTCGCGCGAATCAATCGAAAAGGCCGGTCGAAAAACCGAGCGTCGTCTCCGAACCGTGGATATGCGAAGGAATATATCGAACGACGATCGTTATTAAAGCAGCGTCGCTACCGCGTTCGATACGCCGCGTTGCTGCCTTAACAAGGGTCGACATCAATATTTGTCTGTTGCCAACTTTAGCAATAAAACTTGCTACGTTACTCGGCGCGAACAAGCAAGAGAGAAATATTGCTCTAACGTGGGTCTTCGTGTACGCGGTCAGTCGTCCCCGCGGATACGCGAAGCGCGTTAAGCCTGATTAGTCGTCGGTCGATTTCTCGTCGAGATCGCTCGACGCGTCCCTGACGTGCGTATCGTTCGATCGGTAAATTATTAAAAGGCGGGCCGTTGAAAACAGTCGCGAGTTTTGCTTCTCCTATACACATATAGACAACGGTGATGATCTAAGTGGATCGCCTTAAACATCTAGGCTTACAGTCTAAACGAAGGAGGATGGTGGTGGTGGGTATACGATGATTCTCTCATATGCGCGTCTCGTTTTCGATTTTACGCGTACGAAACGATGAATGGTCTCGTCCAAAGTCGAGGAGCCGACGTCGTCGACGACCACGATCGACGATCGGATCGATCGGTTCTCGGTGACGCGTTTCTCCGCGCTTATGTAACTCCCCTCGATGCCCTTTTACCACGATAAAACGCCTCGGTCACGCCCGAGTAAATAGGCGTCCGTAATTACATAGGCCGTGCTTCGCCTTACGTGTTTTCCCGATCATAGGATCGGCGTTGGAATTCCGCGAAAGCTGATTCAACGAGATTCTCATTGAACGAGCGCGCCCGATGACAAATCGTCGACAAACGATCCTCTAAACGGCGCGGAAATGAAAACTTCCGAGGAGCTACATCCATCTAATCATTTTTCGCGATCCCCGCATCGGATAAGATCGGATTAACAAATTTAATTCCCGAACTACCAGAGAAGACCGAGTCTACGAGATTTCCGAACACAGTAAAGATATTAACTTGAAAGATGCGCTCCTCGTCCAATGGAATTCAAATTTAATTAGTGTTGCAGCTTGCAACTTGCCCGTCAAAGAGTCTTTATGCTCGGCGACGCGCAGGCGTGGAGCGCAAAAGGAGTTCGGAACAACCTCGGGCCTGTTGATTATCTCTATGATTTCGTGCTCGCCCGAAAAGGAACGACCACGAGCCACGGAATGCCCCCCTCGGATTCAGAACGTCTCAAATAAATAACGTATCGGGCCGTTCTCTGAATAATTTGTCGAGCAATTGCGATCGAACAAGGGGCCTTGAATAATTCAACGAAATGTTTGCTAAACGATTTGTCGAAGGGAAAGAAGACGTCGGAGACGGTATTCTATGGAAAAACGATTATACCCAAAGAAGATCGCGTCGAGGATCGCGTGACTGGCTAAAGCGGTAGAAACACGTAGACGAGAGTAACAAGGGTTCTCCCTGAGGATGGCGGACGATTCATCGTTCCATAGTTTAATTACTACGTTACAATTTAAACGGTCACGTCCCTATTCGGCCCTCTCGTGCACGGTGATCGGTGGCGTCGTCCAATTACGATTAAACAATTCGTTCGGTTCTTCCTGCGTTGCACAGAGACCGTCCTAATTTTACTTCGCAGCTCGCGAATCATCGACCCTCGTCGTCCCTATCCGTACCTTTGCTAATCACGATTTCATATTTAAGTATCACGCAGAACGGGCGTAGCTTCCTTTCTCTTGCAGTAGCCGACACTTTATCGACGCTCGCCGTTCGATTCGGTCCGCGACGCGAGCCAACCACCGTTTATTAGTAGCACGTTGTCATCGATAAGCAGGCCGCGTGCACACTCCGAGATTACGATCCTTTCAGGCCTCTCTGCTCTTTCGTGCGTGCTTCCACGAGTGCACGCACGTCACGTATACTACGTGTATACAACGTACACCGTTAGGAAGAAGAATCGTTCGACACGTAGTTTCGCTGTTACCGTCTGTTACACTCGTTGATCGTTTCGCCGAGGGTCTGTTACAGAAGCCCGTCTTTCGCGGGGGGAGAGAGGGGTAATAGCGGGAGGTACGATGCGGCTCGTCACGCGCGTTACACGCCTCGTCGAAACGTTCAAACGAGATGAGCGACGGTGAAGGGGGGGTTTGTTTTTTCGGACCCTGTAATCGTTTCAGTCGCGGACACGAGTCCCTTCCGCGGTCGCGCACGCGTCCAATTCCTCTTCGTTCCCCATCGACGGAACTAATTCGATCTCGGGGGCCACCCATCGTTCACCGCGACCCTTTTCGCCGTCCGAAACGCTGCCGGTCCCTCGAGAAACACGTGCACGCTGCTGCTGCTGCTCTTCCCTCGCGCGACTCGATGATCGTCGTACGAAACAACATCCCTCTGCGTCGTTCATTCTTCCGCCTGTAACAACGTGCGGAAGTCCTGCTGCAGCTTCGACTCGTGGTAGCTCCAAATGTCGCTACAGTCTTCGTCGGCGTCGTCGAGGTCGTCCGCGAACAATCCCTTTTCCTCTTCGGGGAGCGGCGGGTTCGGCGACGGCGAGTAGAACTTGATCTCCAGGTCCCTGTGGCCGTTCGGCGAGGTGACGATCTCCGTGGACACCTCCAACCCCTTCGGCGTCTGTGCGGTACCGTTCGCGTCGACGCCGGACGGGGCTACGTTGTTGTTGCTCGTGGGAACGCCGATCGAGTCGCCGCGCCAAAGCGTTCGACGTTTCCCGCTTTCGGCCTGTCCCCTGTCACCGATCACGCCGACGTCTTTGCTCGGCGCGGCTATCTCCTCGCTGAAGTAACTGGTCGGATCGCTCCAGCTGCGCCTCAGCACGACGCAGCCGTCCTTCTCTTGATGCTCGCGAAGAGGAGGAGGAGGTGGAGGATTGTCGGTGAAAAGCCTCTCGATGCTTTGCTCCTGACGATTGAGCCCGGGTCGGGTCAAGAATAGCGGCATCTGAGCGAAACGGTTCGGACAGAACTCGGTCGACGGGGTCAGGAAGGGCGAGTAACAGTTCTGATCCACGTCCCATATGAAGGCCGAGGGATCGCAGTACCGGCACTGACACGGCCCTAATCCGTCTTTGATTCCCGACTCCTCGCAGCCGTGCTGCTGCTGCTGCTGCTGCTGCGTCGGCTCGTTGAATTCGTGGATGTAACGCGAGATGTTTCCGAGATGATGATGATGCTGCTGCTGTTGCTGTTGCTGCTGTTGGTGATGGTGATGGTGATGATGGTGATGATGCCCGTTATGTCTGTAACCCTTTGGCAGAATTGCGCGCATCTGCGCCGGCACCACCACGTTCCTGTTGTCGTCCAACACTTTCACTTCTACGTGCCGATGCGGATACCTTTGCCTCGCGTCCACGATCTCCTGCACCGTTCCCTGCTGCTTGCAATACACGCTTTCCCTCGCGATGGGTGGCCTTCTATGGTTTCTCAGGTGAGGCGACCCGTCCTCGTAACGCTGCTCGTAACAAGGTGCGTACGGTTTTAAAGGGACCGCGTTCGACGACTGCTCGGTGCCCGCGTTCGGACTCGACCGTTGCTGCTGCTGTTCCTCGTGTTTCGCGACCTCGCCGGTGCCGGCCACGGCGTTCGCCGGTTTCCTGTCCTTCTTTCTGCGTTTCCGCGGTTTGATTATACGCGGCAGACTGTTCTCAGAGTTGTTCGAGCCCGAGCTCTCGTCGCTGGCGATGCTCAGAGAGTCGATGTTCGTGATGTTGCTCCCCGTTCCTCCCCCGGTCTCCTTGCTCGTCGAGCAATCCGACGACTTCGGGTTCGTCTGTTGCTTCTTCGGGTCGGCCGGCCTCTGGGGCCTGACGCCCGACGACGGTGGACACCTCGCCGCGTTGTTCATCGCGCAGCTCGGATTCCCGTTGTTGTGAAAGTAACCGTTGACTCCCGTGCAGACGGCGGCGGCGGCGTTCGCGACTCCATTACCGGTCCCGGTATTATGCTGTATCTTGCCGCGATTGTGAAACCGACCGGCCAGGATCAACGGTGCTCCCTGCGTGTGAATGGCCAGTCTAGAAAGCGGATTCTTGTGCAGGTGAGCCGATACTTGCGGCTCGCAAACCTGCTGCTGCTGCTGCGGCTGTTGCGGCGATTGCTGTTGTTGCCCGATCGAAGGCGACGTTCTTTGATTACATCTGCGCGGACTAGACGTCATGGATATCAAGGGAGCGCCCGTCCAACCGCTGGGCGCGTATTGCAACTGATTGCATTGCTCGCTCGGGAAATTCTGTGCGCCGTAACAGCCGCGAGGAGGAGTGTTCCCGTTGGCCCGTATCGTCGGCTCCGATTTTCTACCGACGATCGGCTTCTGCGTTATTCCGGGCCTGGCGCTCGACGATATCAAACAGCTGCCGATGTAACGCTCCACCTCCACACCGCCCTGGGAGGCCGGGCTCATCTTACAAAACCCGCGAACGTGTTCCACCCGAAACGACACCCGAAATATTTATTTACTGATTCCTTGGCGGCACCGCACGCTTCACACCGACACCTTCCAATCGTACGATCCTTCTCCTCGATCAAATCCTTCGATCACGGCGGTTTAGCCCATCGTCATCGTCGTCACCGACGAACCGTTTTTTATCACCGATCGGCCGATTACACGAGTTGCGGAACTCAACTACGTGGGAAGAGGGTGTACGATCCAGAATCGAGCGACGGCATCGGTCGATCGAACGTCCCCGACTCTCTGACGACGACCGTACGAAACCACGGCCGGAACGATACTGAGCCGAAGCTCGTTCGCTCGCCGCTCGACACACCGTCTTTCGTTTCGCTCTGCGACGTGGAGGCCGCCCCACCAGCCGCCGCTGGCGCGCAGCGTCGCGACGCTCACCGTCGACGGACGTACCCCCCACCACGAAATCGTTTTCCCGCCACCTCCTTTCTCCACGAGATATACACAGCCGCGTACGGGCACACACGTACGCGCGCCACTCCGCCGCTCTACTATCGAAACTTGCGCGCACAGCACGCCGTCCTACCGCTTATACACACGTAACATTGTTCCTTCCGGTGGACGGGTCTGTCACGATTTACCGAGGCGTACGGTCGGAGAGAAAGCTGAGCAAGGAAGGCGGTTACCGCCAAGCTCCCGCCGCCGCTTCCACTCCGTTTTAGTCGCCGAACAAACTTTTAGAAGACGCTAGACCGTCAAAGACGCGAACGAACTCGACGGGTCGATAGTGTGACTCTTGGTATGCGCGTCGTCCCGTGGATGATACGAGGCACGCGATAATGGTCCGGTACCCTCGAACACGTCGGCGACACAAGAGATTTTTAAATAGAAGTCGCCGCGTTCTGCGTAGTTCGATGAAATCGTGAGAAAATATGTTAGACGACCCTGACCGAAAACCGAGTCGTAAAAAATCGGCTTCTATCCCGACTATCGGAGAAAGGGGCCGAGNAGACCGTCAAAGACGCGAACGAACTCGACGGGTCGATAGTGTGACTCTTGGTATGCGCGTCGTCCCGTGGATGATACGAGGCACGCGATAATGGTCCGGTACCCTCGCAAGCGTCGCCGACACAAGAGATTTTTAAATGAAAGTCGCCGCGTTCTGCGTAGGTCGATGAAATCGTGAGAAAATATGTTAGACGACCCTGACCGAAAACCGAGTCGTAAAAAATCGGCTTCTATCCCGACTATTGGAGAAAGGGGCCGAGGACCCGAAGAGGCGGGACTGGACGTCCTACGAGGAAGCGAGTCACGCTCACGTAAAGAGTTTGGAGGGAGCGCGCGTCATCCGTGAAACGGGCGAGACGGTACCGGGAAGAAGTAAAAGAGTGGAAAACCGGGGTAGAGAGTCGGTCGGTAGAAAAAGGAAGTCGGAGAGCGAGCGAGCGGTAGGAGGGAAACCTGATATCTTAGATCGGGCTACGGCACCCTCGCATCTAGGCCACGAGCCTTTAAAAGTGGGTCACAAGTCATCAATCGCCTGCGGCACGCTACCGCGAGACTCGGTTGAACCCCCTCGCGTACGCGACCCACCTACTCTCTTCTCTGGAACGCGTCTCATCTGGAGCGAAGTAAACGCGACGCGATCGTTCGGTGTCTCTCCTTCCGTCCCCCGTTCGCGTCGACGACGCGAGCTCGGACCGATCTCGCAGAGGAACGAGCACCGAAATAGCCGCCGACTAAGCTGACAACTTTCACCCAAAATTATCCGGTGATTTTCCAACAAACGGAAAGAGGTCTCTGTGGCTTCTGACACGATTCGTATATTGGATTGCGACGCGATCGAACGAGCGTAGAATACGAAGGAAACGAGGAGGAAACGAAGATTCGAAGTCGAAATCTTTTCCCGTGGTCCTTCGCCGATCGTGGAAAGTGAGATCGGAGGATTCCGCGTCGGTGAACAAGCGACGAAATTAACACGTTAACGGGCAACGATCACGGCGCGCCGCGTTTGCTGCTACGCTTTCGAGAGTCTCTTAGCTCGTAGAGGGTACTTGGATCAGTATGCTCGGACGATTTCCTCCCTCCCTCCAAGTCTCTACTCCGTCCTCATACGGAACGCGTTCCGACGCGGTTTAAAAAAACGTTCGGAGGGAAACCAGTCGATGGCCGTGTAACGTAAGCAAAGAAGGTAACATTGATCTAAATGCAAATCGAGAGATATTCGAGGCGATAACATTCCAACGAATAATAGATTGATACGAAATCTCGTCCATTGAACGTCTTGGTCGGTCGTCAAAGGTGATTCGCCCCGTGTGTGCCGTAAAAGCAATTTGCAATTCATAAGAAATCAATACGGAACTAAGCGCGCGATCTCCTAATTTCCTTTGGGACGCAGCAGCGCCGCTCGAACTTCGACGAAATCACTTTGCATGGCCAGGTCGACGCGACGAATTTATGTCTTATTCATTAGTACAGATCGACGATTCAACGTGGACAACGGCGGGACCACAGCGGGCGATCGTCAGAGATGTCGATCTCGCCGCTCGCGACGTACCAACGATGTTTTAACCCGCGTTATCGCGCCACCCGTCGTTGTACATTATCACCGAGCAGATAGGATCGGGCCGTAGATCGCGCGGTTAGCGATTGTTATGGGATAACTTTTAGCCGGCATGAACCCCGATACGCGTCGGGAGAATTTCGCTCGGCGCGTTTCGAAATTTATCGCGGCACAGATATTCGGCAATTTTCCCGGCGCGTTGGAACGGTTTACACGAGCCGTCAAAGTGCGCACGGGTGTTCGAGCGAAATAAATGCAGCCGCGCGACCCTAAGACTAATGAAACGCCATAAACCTGCCACGGCGAAACGCCGCCGGTTGACGGTCGAACCCGGTGAGAGAGGAGCGGCGACGGTTTCCACGTCTCGCGCGTCTACGTACACTTCCCGCCGCCGCCGCCGCCGAGATCTATCATAATTTTATGAGCGAGAGAGCCGAGAAACTCGCGGACATCTTGACACACTTTTCTAACGGGCATTCCGTGTGAGAAACTAATCTCGGCCGACGTTATCGGCCACGGCCGATGAAAACGCACGCTCGCCGAGTCGAAACACCGATACGCCGCGCTGCTCTCCCTTCTCTCCGTCGCGCGTTTTTGTGAAAGAGAAATGACGCGTATCAAAGAGAGCACGGAGAAAGAAGAGAGGAGTTAAACGAACCGCGTGAAAGTACGAGCGTCGTGGAAATCTCGGTCGATACGTACGTGTACGAATGATTTTACGGTGAAAGCGATCCATTGAAATATTCACCGACACGACACCACCGATCACGAAACGCTTTCGTTTCTCGCTTCGAATTTACCTACCGGCTAGACCGCTATAAGAACCGAGGCCAAGTTTGCGATTCTGCCGCGCGATCGCATTTCTCTGAAACACCGACGAGAAATTACTAAACAGTCGCAGCCCGGGACTTTGTCGTCGCGCGAAAAACTCGGCAATTTTTTACGTCCTCTGAAACACATTGTCGCCGAAGTAAGAAATAGAAAGCAAATCACTGTCCTACTTTGTGTAGGATCGTGTCCCTTAAATTGTTTTGTCGACGAATAATCGAAAAAAATGTTGGTCGCAAAAACTTTTTCTTTGTCCTATAGCAAACAATGTTTCAGACGAAAGTTGTACCTCTGGTTGTCAGCTGTCAACTACAAATGTTGCCGACCGTGTCTTGAACCCCACTGGGCCCCGTTCGCTGACCCAACGATTACACGGCCGATCTTTAATAGTATCCCCCCGACGTCTGAAAGAAACGTCGCCGTCGTCCCCTCTCTCGCTCTACTCTCAGTTTTAAAACGTTTCTCAGTCGCCCTACATTCCCTAAGTAGAATACGGATGCGCATAAAAAATTGAAATAGCACGCGTACATGAAATATGAAATCGCGCGCGGCGACGTTTACATACATATTTATTGATTGTATTTATTCGATCACGAATGTGAAGCAGAATTTTTCAACGACANTACTTTGTGTAGGATCGTGTCCCTTAAATTGTTTTGTCGACGAATAATCGAAAAAAATGTTGGTCGCAAAAACTTTTTCTTTGTCCTATAGCAAACAATGTTTCAGACGAAAGTTGTACCTCTGGTTGTCAGCTGTCAACTACAAATGTTGCCGACCGTGTCTTGAACCCCACTGGGCCCCGTTCGCTGACCCAACGATTACACGGCCGATCTTTAATAGTATCCCCCCGACGTCTGAAAGAAACGTCGCCGTCGTCCCCTCTCTCGCTCTACTCTCAGTTTTAAAACGTTTCTCAGTCGCCCTACATTCCCTAAGTAGAATACGGATGCGCATAAAAAATTGAAATAGCACGCGTACATGAAATCGCGCGCGGCGACGTCTACATACATATTTATTGATTGTATTTATTCGATCACGAATGTGAAGCAGAATTTTTCAACGATGTCCCAAACGTTTTGTTTTCCCGGAGAGATAAGTATCGTCGGGCGCGTGGATGGCATACGTGCAATCTTGAAAACGATTAGCGAACAATGCACATTTGAATATCGCATAATTAATCGTTAATTCGTCTTTACTACTGTCAATTAAAGCGTTTCGCGATTAGGATCGTGAGACACGTCGAGGAACGCGAGGACTGGTATTCTTTTCACGACGTTAGGACGCTTACGTAAACCGGCATTAATAATTACGCAACCTCGATAAATCCTGTCGTGGGACGATAAAGTTCGCGTTGCATCGATACGTGCGGGTCGTACCACTATCTCGGCGAGATCGTCTAACGAGAGGAGAAAAAAAAGAGCTCCTTTCGTGCGACTCGTTGAAAAATAACAAATGGTAAATTGTTTCCGTTGAAATAGAGGAATTTTCCGAAGAACGTAGAAGAGATCCAATAATACCGGGGCTCGATACGTTCCGCGGCGGTAAAAACATCGCACGATACGCGGGTCTGTTTTTATTTCGAGATCCCCGCGCATGATTGACGCGGCACGACGATATTTCGCAACGTTCCACGATTTTATGCGAATCGATGATTCGATACGTGGGCTACGATTCTCGTTGAACTTCGTGACACGTGTATATTTGTCCACGGTGGAACGAGGGATTGTACTACCGATACCTGTTCGCGTTCCGGCCAATGAGAACTGTCCGGTGCAGCTGATGCTTCGCCAATGCGGTAATCTCTTACCAGAAATCCGAATTGGGTTCGACCCGTTACAATGCGACGCCCATTCGCGATAACGGGGCGTAAATCAAAATAATCGACGATGAGAAGTTCTGCTCGTGCATCGACAAGGATGCTGGCTAGTAAATCCGGCTGTAACGATCCTACTGCACGAGCCATTCGTTCCACGAACTCGTCCGAGTCGTACGTATCGAAACGACGACGGGGCAAAATTAAGATGGACAGTACGCACGCAATTTGAGGCGAGCTCCTCGAACTACGCCGAACCGATGTTACATCCGAGCCGACGGAAAATTCAAATTCGCGATTTAGACGATTTTCTCCCGTAAAAATTTTTCCGGCCTCGTTCTCGGTAATCAATTTCCCGATAATATAGCCCGCGGTTATATATCAAGCGAACTGCGGGCTTTAAAACTGGTCGGGCCACTCCACGAACTTGTGATTTTATTTTCAACCGTTTTGCGTTAACTGACTTCTGAACGGCCGATTTATAGTATTCCAATAATTACAAAAATATTTCATCGGTTTCGCCGAAACGGCCGTCCAGGTAGAATAAAAAAAATGGGAGCTTCCCCTGTTCTTTTTGTCGAACGAGAAAAAAAAATGAGAAAAGGTGTGCGCGGCTAGGTTCGGACGAATTCGAAGGGAGAGTTTGGTACATCGATTACGAGAAATGTCGAGCACATGCCTCGGTTCCGCACCAAAAACAACGCGGACCAACCCCTCTTTCCTTTTGTACCGGCGAGAACGACCACCGTGGGATACCTTTCCGCACGCTTTCTCAGATCTGTCGCGGAACCGGACGAAACCGTTCCTTCTCTCTCTTTTTTCCTACCCTCCTACCATGCGACTACTTTCGAGGGGCGGTCGATTATTGCGCCGAAACGGCTGCAACTTTTCCTGGAAGGCATCCATTATCGTGATTGTTCGCGGATTTACGGTCAACGGCGGAGGAGCGCGAAGGGAGAAACAGAAACTATACGTATCCGCTTTAGACCGAGTCCTCGTATTGTACCGCTGTTGCTTTTGAGCTTTAAACACTTATTGTCCATCGAAGAATACGAATTACCGCCGGATACCGTTTCGCTCGAAAATTCCATCGTCGATCTTTCCACGGAATCTGACGTCGAGAAAACGTAGACGAATATTTTAATGGCTAACCGATTAAAATTTACATATCGTAGTAGATCTTATGAGCGAGGGTGTACACGCGTGCACGACACGAGAATATGACACGAGTGTGTACGCACCGTTTAGAAAGTTGCGATTGGGAGAAAGCCAGTCGACAGGTGTTCGTGAAAGGTTGCGAGGAAAATATTTTTGGAAACTGCGCACGACGGTAAAAATGATCGTCCGTTGGAAAGCGTTTACGAAGCAACTGAAAACCAGGAAAACGAACGAAATTCCGATCCTACTGAATATTTCGAATACGTTCCAAGGCTCGATACGTTTAATTGAAAAAAGTAGTTCGCGTGGCACGATTCGCAATCATCTATTCTGGCCGGGGAAATAAAGGGTCGTGTCTATCGATTCGCTGAAATACACACCGGCTCTGCCTACCCGGAGAACAATGCTGTCCGACGAGTGGGTCAAAATAATAACGGGATCCCACGTATAAATTTTTATCCAGTTTTTGCGCAATAATCTCTGCTCAAATATCTCGGTAACAGCTGCGCGTATGTTCGTTTGCATCATCCGATATCACGATCGTTTTATTTTAAACATTCGCAGCCCACTCGTCGACGTCTCTGATCGTCACTGCACACGACGACGAGACGGACTATAATATATATACTACGAGGAGAACAAGAACGCGTGGTAAAAATTGTCCGGCCCATTGGGTTCGTGGAAACGGGTGAACGGTCCCGATGGAAACGTTTGGGGCTGCGATATGAAACGGTATCGAATCAAATTCCGGTGGTATATGGGCACGGGGGTACGGGTAGCCGATCGAATGCCAGAGGTGGAGAGAATGACAAGGAACACGGTCGGTTTCCGGGGAACGGGACAACGATACGATACGGTACGGTACATCGGCGTGCACTCGCACGTCCCCGACCGACAAGCTTCGATACGAGTCTCGTTCCATCGGGGGACGTCGCGAGCCAACGTGCAGGTTAATCAATACCGACGAATTATCACGGGACGAACGGCAGCGAACGTTCGATTTCTCACCGGTTCTCGAGGAGACGTCCGTCCGGGAGACGCATCGCTCTTGTCGAAGGACACTTCGGGAAACGAAGCTTCCCGGTTTTGTTCACCGAACCGCGTCGTTTCATATTTTAAACAACTTTCGAGTAAACATGAATTAGAAATAAACGGCGCAAGTGCTTTTTGAGCTCGGTTCGTACAAGTTTAAAACCCGATGTAAAAATTGCAGGGAAAAATAAAAAAAAAAGCCGTCGATCGAATCGTGACATTTGAACGATTGGAATAACGTTTGAAAAATTCATTTACGAGACCGGCAAACAGAGAGCGTTCTATTTTTTACAAGTATTAGTGAAATATTGAAAATCCCATTCGATTCGAAGCGGGCGCGTCGCGTCGCAGCGTAGGAACAAAATTCGTGCCGCGCTGATTACGTCCGCGTTGCCCCCGTAGGTCTGACATCGATTGCGAACTCGTAATTGCGAGATGGCGCGATCGGGGTGACTAATAAATGCAACCCAATTAACGCTCAACGCTTTCGCGGACCTGACGAACTGCAGGCCCGTGGATATTCAATTTTCAGTTAACGATTTATTATCCAACTACCGACGTTTACGAATCTACGCGCGGACGTCTGCGTCCGTAAACGTTCCAAACGCGTTATTTATAAATTAAGAGACGAACGGGCGCGATATACAATACGAGAGAACACTTTTTAACGACCTCTTGCACGATTAATCCACTTATCGGCGGATGAATTATTGCGTCGACCATTATGTCGAACATCGCATTAAGCGTCGAGACACGAAACGTTCTATCGATGTTTACGTACGACGCGGATATGGGTTAAATAAACTCGTATATTGAAAATCCGTGCGCAACCCAGCGTCCGTTTATGAATCATCTAATGAATATAGACGATGTGTCTAAGCAGGAATCCTCGAAACGAGTAGGTATACATGAAAACGCGAAATGACCAGCTCGTTTGAAAGAGTCACGAGGAGAGCCGGCGCATATAGTTCCTATCTGTATTCCCCGGCGAGCGAAAAGTCAGTAAAATAGCTCGTGATGCATCTGCATATGCACGCGTTACGTAAGTCGGCACAGAAGCCGCGTTCCGAGCCGGGATCGCGAATATCAAGGCGAATCTTTACCGCAGTGGAGTATACCTATCGTACGAAGTGCGCCGGCCACCGGTTTTCGGAAGTTTCTAATTAATTAGCCCCGTGCAATTTTCCTTCTACTCCGTGGCGGCCGAAACCGGCGCGCCCGAGTCGTCGATACGCGCGTTTCATGAATTATTGCCCGGTGAAACTTGATGAATAAACCGATGACACAAAGTTGAACAAAACAGCCAGGGGCTTTGTGCTTTTACCGAACCGAAACGAACGGTGGAACCGCGGTCGGAAAAAAGAGTAGCGAGATTAGTCGTTCCGTCGAATCCATGGATTCGGAGAGTTGAATCGTCCGCGAACGCGTATTCGATTACGGGAATGATTTATTCGCCGGCGAACGGGGATGCTGCGCGAGCTAACGAAATAACCAGTACCGGTGATCAAACGTGATTTCGAAACTGTCCCGTCGATTAATAAATACTTTCGGGCGCTAATAACATGCGTAACTTATGGTTGATAAACCGTTGGCGTTCGAGAGATCAAGCCTCGTTATTATTATTTGGTATCCGCGCGCGGGCGACCGTTAGTAACGGCAACGGCTCGTACGAACGAGAATTAATCAGGGTATGCCCGAGTTCGATCGCTTTGGATCGACGCAGGGCAAACGATAACGCGACGAGAGTCGATAAACACGGATATACGATATATAAATACGATTGTGCGACCACTGATCGGGCGATGAATCAAATATCAAATTTTCCAAAGTCGCAGGATTGAACATATAAGACCGTTAACTCTCCACACAACGTACTGGTATATTAAATGTGTGTCTACGTTGAATTTCATCAGCGCATCATTATGCGCGTACTAAGCATCGCATTAACAGCACTTATGAATACGCAAATCAACATGAAAGATTCTAATATAATTCTACCGCATAACATTACGATTGTAGAGAGCTAAACGTTTGTAATGATATTTTCACTCACCCTACAGGCGGAGTGAAATCTGCCGACCATAAGAGACACGTACCTGTAACAGAAAAAAGAAAAATGAGGAAATTAGATCGAGAACACCGAAACCATCGTCATAATTAAAGTAATTGCACGTTAGAAAATCGCGAATTTTATGCCGTGGGAGATGAACAATTGGGACGCAATTATATTTCTCTTAACTCATTGTTGCATTCCTGGTCGTCTAATTGCGTGGAAGTTAATCGAGTCGGTGTACGCGCTCGTTCCGTGGAACGCTGAAACTTGGATCAGGTGTCCGTTAGAGCTCGGGTAAATGTCAAATGAATAGAATATCGAAAAAACGAACTTCGGAACCGGTCGGCTCCGCACCGTCCAACCTCACGGATCGCTAATCGCGTTTACGGTAATTCACCTTCTTTCTCACCGATTAATAGTAGTTTCGCCACCGTTGTATAACAGCGAGCCCGTTGCATAAGGATTCAATCTTCGCTCGGAAACGCCAAGAGGTTGCACAACGTGGTTACGTTCATCGAGACGGAATATCGAACTTAACTCGCTTCGCTAAGAAGCGAACGCGATTACCGGACTACGGATTCCACGCGTCCGCAGAAAAACCGACAATGAGCGGAGAACGCATTAACGTACGGGTACGCGAAGAATATAAAGAGCAAAGCGTGTACCGCAATGACTCGAATAACAATATAACGCGTGTTTTCTAACTTGATTTCAATTTACGTGAAATTCCGCGTCGTAATTATTACGACTGCGTCGCGTAAGCAGCTCTGTTATTGCACGGAAACCTGTTCTCCAAATGAACTCGTGTTTTTATTCGCGAAAATAATTCGCGTTCTACCGTGTCCGATGTATCCATCTCTTTAACAGTAAATATCACATGGATGAACAGGCTTAAAAGATGGATTTACGGATAAAGACTGGCAAATCCGAAAAGTATGTCAAGCATGTATTGTTCTTATCGGAAGAACGCGCTGAACCGATTTCACGGGCATTACCGAAGGATTTACGGAATATCTCCTTTTTAATATTGTCTGAGCGCGTTAATAAAATAATCTTCGACGGTGAATTACTCGGTAATCAAGCGTCGTCTCATTCGTCGTCTCTCGTCCACCGGTACAAATGGTATCTCCCGAGGATAATTTCATTGTTCACTTACCAAGAAAAATACACTCGCTGGGAAAACAGTCGCAAAATGGATTTCTTGTAAAAGCCCATTACTTCGTAAAAATACGTTAAAGCGGTCTCGCCGGGGCGGACGTTTATCCATAGCGGAGAATTTTGCGCGTTATCGATTAATAGGAAACTCATCATAACGGAGTACGCCCACAAAGAAAAGCGGTCGTCCTCGAAATTATTCGCTTCGTATTTATCTGTAAAACGCGGATTACGGTTCCGAGAGAGAGAGAAGTAATTAGTTTCGTTGGGAAGCTTCCAATCGTCCCTCCGCTTCTACAGCAATTTCGTCGCAATAGGAATTTCACAGTAATTTTAAGTATTCCGTCGTGAAAATGTCGGATAAAATTCGAGGCCTTCTTTCGTCGGCGAGACGGAAAATGAAGAAATATGGAGTTTCACTCGCAGAGATCATCGAAAAAAGGAGCGTTTACCCCGAAGACCGTGGGCCGGCTGACCGTTTGCCCATTATTCCGGCCACTTATGCAAATAGAATCTGGCGCGTAGGGGAGGTGAGAAGCGTGGAGAAAAAAATAGTCGACCGCGGAGAGAAAAGTGATGGTCTCTTAAAGCCCCGGTGCTTGTATAAACTTCGATCCCGTCACGTCGTAAATCGAAAACTCGCGGACAGTTTAACGCATCGCGCTGCCTTTCCATATCGGGCTCGCACTTTATGGACCGAGAGTTTCTTCCCTTTCGCGTGCTTTGTGTTCGCCGTGGCCACGGCGCTTTATCACGTCCTTAACATTTATTTAATGTTATGGAAAGACATCCTAGATGCCGGGATCTATTGTGCCGCGCGCAACCGTAAGCCCGGAAGTGAATTAAACGCCGTTCCCCTCCACGAATATTTCTATCCCGCTGGTAATTGCCGGCGAAGTTTCACGAAAATGTACGCGAGCCGAGAGCGAGCGAGATCGATACAAGACACCGGCGGCGGCGTGTTACACAAAATATGTAAATCAGGTCTGCGCCGATGTTACGAGCCACTGTTTACGCGTAGTAAACCTCGAATTAATTCGTGTTTGATACAGAGAATCCGAGAGCGTGAAGACGACTCGATCGATCGCCGGGCTTGAATCGCGACGGGGTCCGCCGGTCGATACCAGAGCAAAGGACTAGGAGCGACTAGTTGGCGTCAGACGCGAAATAGGCGATCGGACAGGCAGAAGGGTTGAAAATATGAGGAGAGAGACACGCTCGGTACTCGGGCTAGAGGAGATTTGGCATTCTGTTCGGATGGTTTTGCGGCCAGACGAGAGCGTGCCTCGTTGAATAACTCCTTTGAAAATACCGAACGTAGCGCGGGTATCGATGGTCGACGCTGCGTACCGGCACGTGCCTCGAAATCATCCTCTAAATACCGTCCTTCTGGAAATGCGGCGTCGTGCCAACGTAAGCCTTGTCTCTACGCCGAATATCCGATGGCATCCGCGCCGGCCGCATCGTTAATGGACCGCGAAACGAATATTTTAGATTTCCCATATTTTTTCCCCCTAATTTGCCTCGGCTGCCGCCGGATCGCACGAATAATCGGCCATTTTTCCGACGCACGTCCGCCGCGAGTTTGATCTCGCGGCCACTCGGTAAAATTCTGTCGGGCGACGTAATTTGCATTTACCGCGAGCCTCTCGTAAGCCGAGAAAAGAACAGGAAGAAACTGGTAGCTCCGAGTCATTTATTTTACTACGCGCCGCGAGTATTTTCTCAGAGATTATAAATGTACTGTTAAAGACACGCGGCGGGAATTCGTTAGTTGATTTTCTCAAGAAACTTTCCGAACCATATTCTCTTAATGGTAATCGCCGGGACCACACTATCAGTTTCAATAGAACAGAAGTGAAAATTTATGTGCCAGCCGCCTCGGACAAAAGAAACCTCGCGNGCGCGAAGACGACTCGATCGATCGCCGGGCTTGAATCGCGACGGGGTCCGTCGGTCGATACCGGAGCACAGGACTAGGACCGACTAGTTGGCGTCAGACGCGAAATAGGCGATCGGACAGGCAGAAGGGTTGAAAATATGAGGAGAGAGACACGCTCGGTACTCGGGCTAGAGGAGATTTGGCATTCTGTTCGGATGGTTTTGCGGCCAGACGAGAGCGTGCCTCGTTGAATAACTCCTTTGAAAATACCGAACGTAGCGCGGGTATCGATGGTCGACGCTGCGTACCGGCACGTGCCTCGAAATCATCCTCTAAATACCGTCCTTCTGGAAATGCGGCGTCGTGCCAACGTAAGCCTTGTCTCTACGCCGAATATCCGATGGCATCCGCGCCGGCCGCATCGTTAATGGACCGCGAAACGAATATTTTAGATTTCCCATATTTTTTCCCCCTAATTTGCCTCGGCTGCCGCCGGATCGCACGAATAATCGGCCATTTTTCCGACGCACGTCCGCCGCGAGTTTGATCTCGCGGCCACTCGGTAAAATTCTGTCGGGCGACGTAATTTGCATTTACCGCGAGCCTCTCGTAAGCCGAGAAAAGAACAGGAAGAAACTGGTAGCTCCGAGTCATTTATTTTACTACGCGCCGCGAGTATTTTCTCAGAGATTATAAATGTACTGTTAAAGACACGCGGCGGGAATTCGTTAGTTGATTTTCTCAAGAAACTTTCCGAACCATATTCTCTTAATGGTAATCGCCGGGACCACACTATCAGTTTCAATAGAACAGAAGTGAAAATTTATGTGCCAGCCGCCTCGGACAAAAGAAACCTCGCGCAGGTTGCGTAAAGAGGAAAACGTCCTAATTCTTTATTGAACTCTTTACACTCGGAAGGTCGCGGACCTCTCTGGTCCGCGCGCTCAAGAGAAGCCGGGAACCTTGGAATCCACGGGCGCGCTCGGAACGGAGAAAAATGAGACTCGTCTCTCGAAATGTTTGCCATGGATCTTCCCCGAACGTTTCGATTTTGTCCTAAGGAGGAGTACGTTTAGAAGGACGATAAGTCGTTTTGTCCCGTCACGTCTCGGGCAAGGATACGGGGGACGATGCAGCCGGCATAAAACGCTGGGTCCCCGTCTTCGTTTTCTTTTTTTTTTTCCCGCAGGACGTTCCTTCCAGAGGAATCGTCGGTGTCCGTCGAAAATCGTGCATGTCCTAGCAAAACGGTGGTACCTTCGGGATACGTTAACCGCGCGCGAGCCATAAAACCGATGCGAGCACCGAAGCTATCCCCGCGAGGTCGAGGAGGCCGCGCATATGCAAACACGAGATGTACGTGCTCGGATTCGAGTATACCGCCGCGTTTGTTTATCCTACAACCTTGGCATTGGCCAATACACCCCGGAGCACGGCCAGAGTTCCCAGCAAAACGTTCCGACCTCCGCTTCCTCGCGACCGCGACGCGTTTCTCGCAAAATCGAACCTCGCCGCGACCGGGGAAAGTCCGTCTTCCGTCGTTCTTATCGCTATTTCGAAGTTGACGTATCGATATCGACGACGCGGAGGAGCTAGGTCTCCTCAGACATCCTCAGAACGTAACGGGAAGAGCTCGAGGGAAGGCAACGTCCATTTGATAGCCACTGGGGGATTCCACCGGGAGATATCTCATACGAAACGGTCGGAATGTTTAAATGACGGGGCTTGTAAATGCGAACTCCAACGTGGCACCTTAGCACGGCGCAATGAAACAGCGCGGCTTAGAAAATTATGAGGCGTTTGGGAACCTTTGATCCGCGCACACGCGTGCACGAGGAATTCTGGTNAGGCGTTTGGGAACCTTTGATCCGCGCACACGCGTGCACGAGGAATTCTGACCGAGGGACGAAATTCGCCGGGTTTCGGGAATAAGACTCGCGCCTCGACAGGAACGAACGCCGATTCCCGTGTATTCCTCGCGGGGGTAAACACGGCGGCCGCGATTCCCGATTATAACGAACGCGAAATCGATCGAACGCAAATAGGGACGGCCGGGAGATATGAAATCGCGTCGGCGGAACGAAATAATGGGGAGCGAAGGAAAAATCTGCAACAGCGTTTCGAGGCGAGGTAAAAAGAAAGTTGGAACAGGGAAAATAAGAATCGTGCGCAGTGACCGGGCGGAGGGGAAAAAAATATCCGACGTCTCTGGACTTCGGAGGAAATACCACGCGGCCCGTCGTCCGTGAAATCGAGTATCCCGAATTTTCCGTAGGAACTCGGCTTTACCTATACGACGGAACGTCGTCCATGGTAGCGACGTCGGACATTACGTGCAGGTGCTTCCTCGAGTGGCTGACTAAGCGCTTCGTAACGGCCGATGGTCATTCGTTCTCGACTCTATCGTGCTTACGCGAACGATCCTCTCCCCTCGCGTCGAGTGCTCGCTAGCCGCTACTTAGATACTTACTTCCAAAAAGAACGAAGAGGAAAATAACGTACGTCCACGTATAGGTACGCGGGCCAACGAGATCCTATCCACCGCGGCCAATTAAAACTGGGTAGACAAATCTGAAACTCGAATTAATCCTGATCCCCCGATCCCTCAATTACATCCCGGATGAGAACGTTTAATTAGCTGAACCATCTACCGCGGTTCTACGGACAGACGATTCCCTGATTCCCGATATTAGATACCGAAATTCAAAGGTCGCTCATCTCGAATGGAGTTTCCCGTTTCGATCGCGAACGAGGCAAAAACGTTCCCGCATCTATATGTATACGCGTCGGTGTTTTTGCGAGCCGAGCGAACGCATATACGGGGGACGCAGGATGCGCGTGCAGGTTGCTGCACCGTATACAATACACGCGTAGATGCATACGCTATATTGGAAGGCTGGCTGGCTGGGCTGCTGGTTGGCTTGGCATGTGGACGTGCTGGCATTTGGCATTGCGCCGCATATTATCCAAGGATGCACGAAATGCCTTGCCATTTGCACACGGGACACGCTCGTTCGACGTTGTCGGTGTTGTTGCGTTTGCCCGTTGCTGCTGTTGCACGTCGCCGCAGTCTCATTCCTACATGTTCCGAGGGCCCCGTGTGACACGACGCGTTCGAAAGCCCTTCTCCTCCCGTCGAGACGACGCGAGGAGACAAATGCGACCCGAGCGCAACTTTCATCATCGCGAAATCCTCCCGATTTTTCTCGCCCGACGAAAACGAGAATCGTATTCCCCGGCACGAGCCGCGAATTAAAACCGTGACGCGATCCGATCCCGCGTCTTCGTCGGTAAAAGAAAAAACGTCGGTAAAAGAACGTCGACGGCGCATGAATTATTAAAACGGGCCAGGCTCGTACACACGGATGCGTGAACGACACAGTTGGACGTCGCCCGATATGACGTGTATCCCGGGGGCTGCATCGAAAGTCGAAATCCACCGAATCGTTTAATAAATTGCGAACGCGATGCGCATAATAACGTCCCGGTTCGAGCGTCGTCGTTCCTCGCCCGATTCCGTTCGACGCGCGCGGATAAAGGTCTCCCCGAGCTCTACAGTGAATTCCGACTAGACCCGATGAACACGGTCCGGCCGTCTTGTTAATTATTGCCGCGACACGTCGTGGACTTAATCGCGTTGTAAATCGGTGCAAATCTATGCCTACGGTCGACTCGCGGGCCGGGTAATCGCTCCGGAATCGATCAATCATTCACCGACCCACCGGTAAATACCTAACTGAACCTACATACGTCTTTAAGGATCGATACGCCACCGCCGTGTCCCGCGACTACAGCCGCGGTGACCGTTAGAACAGCAAAATTTCTATGCAAACTAAATAAGTCGGTTGCCCGTCGCAGAACGTCGTTGATACAGTTTCATAAAACATGTAAGAACGTCTGGGAGGAACGTTATAAAAGGAATATCCGCGTTCAAATTTAATAAGCTTATTTTTGAAAGCGGATCCTTTTTATACTGGAATACGGCGCGCGCGCGCGCGTTCATATTTTATTCCGCGCGCGATCGCAACGAGAATCTCCTATCATTTTTACTAATGCCGTTCCCCGGCGTTACACGAACACGGCGGCGAACTGGGCACGGAGCGCGGACCGTGTCCATGAAATAATATGAAAAATTTCCATTTAATCTCCATTTATTAATATGGATGCGAGCGGACGTAATGTTCGAGCGACGACGACAGCCTGATAGATGAATTAACGACGCGTTGGGACAAACGCATCATCTACATGTTGATGGGGGTCGAACACCTGCGACCGTGGATCTCCTCGGCCAAGTGCACGGATTCATTTGTAATCCGTCACAGAAGAAAAGTACACGCGTAGAGTTATACGTAGTAGTACGCCGTTCGCTCGTTATTAACGATTCGGACTTTTGACGAAACCCTCTTATCAGTCTTTCCCCGGTGCCGCAACCTCGTTAACCGTTTAAGTTATTGCACCGATTAACATCGGTTTAACGTGAATTACTCTTCGCCTGGTGAATTACAGATCGGTTACGGGACTCGGCCGAGACAAAAGTGATCGGTGAAAATTGTACGGTCAATAATTCACCGGGATATTTGATTAGTCATGAAATAGCTGCGATCGTGAATCATCTTTGAAGGAGCGTACGGTATCGAGTGCAAAGGGTCGTGCGAAGCGGGCCTAAAAGAAATACGTGTTCGTTTATAGACCGTATAGGACGAGGACGCTGCTCCGCGCGTCGCCTCTAATCCCCCGATAACGACGTAAGTACCGAAATACGTAACGGTACGCCGTTTAACCCCTGCGTTTACATATAATTAATCGACGGCGATAAAGCGTCGGGACCTTACCTCTGTTCTATCTATCTATACGGACGCGCGCGCGCGCGCGTACCCGGGTATGTACCTGTTCATTAGACAAATACTCTCGGCCGAACAGTCGTGCCGTAATACAAAAGATCAAACACTACGGCGCCTCGTACATTACGGATACCGCTAGAACACAAATCGTGAAAACGCTACACAAGAGAAATGTGTCACAATTACGTGCAGCGTTAAACAGTATATCCCTACACGTATGTTAAGTAATATCCAGCGAGCATTAAAACGGTACTTTAATAACCTGAGCAAACTTTTTCACGACTGTTGACCCCGTGTGAATAATCGACGCCGAAAGGTAATTCGATTGAAGTTCGGCTGGAACAGTTTCTTTCGCGACTCGGGAGACACGTCCGTCACAATTACGGCGACGCGTACTACTCCGGCGCTCCCGGATGATAAAAATAAGAACGAAGTCGGAAATGAAATTCGTCGAGTAGAAATTCTTATTGAATAACGCGAGGAGCGGAGTACGGTTCGCTACAGTTCCGAGCGCGCAGGTGGAAATCTCTGGAGATGTCCCAGAATGCATCATCATCCCTCAAACTACCATCAGTACGTTTTGAAATTAATGTTCAGCCCCGTACCAGCTATCCCTTCTACCGTGCAATATGAAATTCCGGATGCGTCTCCGACTGTAGAACGGTGAATACGTCTATGCGCTCTACCGACCGTAATATGGCCTGCATGAACCCACCACCAGATCTAAAATCGTTTGTATTAAACTCGGATTCTCGAGACTCTTCGCACTCGCGGATTTTTCCAAAATTACAAGAAATGAATTAAAGGGTTGTACGCAGTTAGAAAGCCGAAAAGTGCGGTATTTCAAGAATTTTTTGTGGAGAGACGTTTTAATCTTTTATTATCAAATTTTGTACGCATGTTGTACTAGTCTTTGACTATATTACAAACTTTTTTGGTGTAAAAATAATGAAAATCTCCTGGAGCATGTTAAAAAAAAACACCTTTTGCGGTGTGCACGATATCTCGGGACTGGGTTATTCGAAAAACAAAAATAAAAAATTTTCGTTAACATATCGATTTTTTGAAAATTCTAACCGCGTATAACTCCTTAATATTCGCATGAATGCGAGACTAAGACGTTAAACCTCCGCACGAATTTCAATTGCCAACTAATTATCCCACGTATTAAATGTATTTACTTCTAAGAGCTCTAATAAATCAGTCGAGTCCCTAACGATGTTAACCCGATCCGGGCGAACTCTTTTCTACGCCGTCAGTTCCAGAAGCAGGAAAGTTACGTCGAGCGTGGGTATTAATTTTCCTTGAAAATGGTCGACGAAGATTTCGGGCGGAGAATAACAGTGGCTTGGCTCTGATAAGTTAAATAGTTCGCGTGTACTTAATAGCTGCGAGGTGCTTTGTCGGGGAATGATAGCTTGTCTATAATGTGTTATTAAACATAGATTCTATAGAACAATGGACCTGCGTCGAACCGTTGATGACTTTTAATAAAGGTTTAATTAAAAACCGAAGGAGGCGATATAATGACCGACAATTATAATATCCAAAAGCGGATATCGACTTTAAATGCACAGATCGAATGCATAAAAGTACTCAAACGAAATAAATAATGCTCGAATTCATTATTATTCCGTATTTATTACACGAACGAGATCTTCGATTTAATCGAGGANTCGCGTGTACTTAATAGCTGCGAGGTGCTTTGTCGGGGAATGATAGCTTGTCTATAATGTGTTATTAAACATAGATTCTATAGAACAATGGACCTGCGTCGAACCGTTGATGACTTTTAATAAAGGTTTAATTAAAAACCGAAGGAGGCGATATAATGACCGACAATTATAATATCCAAAAGCGGATATCGACTTTAAATGCACAGATCGAATGCATAAAAGTGCTCAAACGAAATAAATAATGCTCGAATTCATTATTATTCCGTATTTATTACACGAACGAGATCTCTTCGATTTAATCGAAAGTCCGATGCTTCACAATTGAATTTTCCGATCGGAAATAAAAAACACTCCGAGGATTCCTCGTCGGATCGTTTGATTAAAAAATAAAAGTTCCTCTATGGAAACTTGGCGTTGAATTTACCGTGGGAATCGTAGTACGTACATACGTGCACGTGTGATCGCGTAACGACGACGTTATCGTAAATGCAGATACTTTTAACGTGGTCGGTGATCTTCTTCGTACACGATACGTTTGAACGAGATCATCAAGCCATTGTACCATTTCTTTTGAACTCGCACCGGTACGGCATATGGAAATGTTCGATCTCCGATCAAGGGAAAGAGAGGCAACTTCCGGCGTTCTCATCCGCTTTCTCTCGCTTTCTTACTTTTCACCTCGACGGGGCCGGGGAGACGAGGCTCGTAACGAGCACGGAACACCGAGAACGGGTCTCTGGGAACGTTCGTTCAAACGGAAGCGCGTGTACCTCGGGAACGGTGCCTGTGTCTCGTAATAGGTCGGCCTATTGTGGCCGAACCAAGCGCGCCTATTCTACTTACTTATTTCTCTCTCGCTCGCCGCTCAGCAATGGCCTTGAAAACGTACACGCGAACCGGGGTTGCGTCACGTAAAATCGTTATTCACGTGCCAGGACCGAAAAATATGCGAGCGAACCATACCAATTTCGAGAAGTAACCATGAAAGATGGAGAGGGACTTTTACGAAACGAGAATCACGGTGTCCGCGGTTCGTACGTACGAAGAGGATCTTAGACAGTCTCCGCAGTGAGAAAAATCTGAGGCAAGCAAAACGGAATGATTAAAAGGAGACGAAATGTAGCGGAAATGTTAGTCTGAGCTTAGGACGGTGCGGGGCGAGAGAGTGGCAGCCGACGGCAATTCTAATACCAAACGCGGCGCGGCGGCGGCGTATTCTCGTTTCGCGGGCGCCAGTCAAAGGAGTTGTCGCCTCGTGAAATCGCTCTTCCTTTTCCGCGCCCTTTTTTAGCCCTCCTCCTCCTCCCCGCGTCCCGTTCTCCTCACCGACGGTGATACACGCCCGCCGGATTTCCGTTCTCCAAGCACGGCAGACGCCACCGTGTCGCAGGAAATAACTCCGGGTGTTCCGGAGGCGCTTCGCGGCTACGCTGCCTACCCGCCTTTGACGATTACAGAACGTGCGTGAATAACCCACTTATTTTCTCCGACCACGTTCGCACTTCGCTCTAATAGTCGGGGAGCAGCCGCAATTTCGAGAGTGTACCCTATATGCGCGGAAACCTGGATACGATTACACGCGACCGCCGCCGCGTTCGCGTCTTTGATCTGGCTTGGGAATTAACTCGAAACTACCGCCGAACCGGTAGCGATTCGCGGAGATGAAACCATTGAACGACGACGCGGCCTCGGTTAATCGGTCGTCAACAAAAATTCGAAACGACGAAGAACGACCGAATCTGTCCACCGGCGACGTTCTGCGATTTCGTTCGCGAATCGGAAGAGAGGCGGACGATAACAGGCGGGGGCGTATCTACGGTAAGAACGATGTAAATTTCATCTTTCCAAAAAGCCGAGCTCAGCGTATACGCGCCTCCTTCTCCTTTCTGGTAGTCGATAAATAGATAAAAGATAGGAAATCGAGGTCGGACCGCATCGAGAGTGGATAAAAATATACGTATACGTAGAAAGGAAATCTGCGAGAGAGGAGAACGAGGCAGATATATATACAGAAAAATCTTTCGAGTCGATGATATCGCGGTTAGTGGGACGATCACCGGAGAAAGTTACCTTCTCCCCGTCCGCCGCGTCCCTTATTGACCCTCGCTCCTTCGTACGTCTCCCGTCGTCCTCCTTTTCACCGTTTACCCGAACGGAGGCCCTACGCGTCTTCGGCTAATTGCCACGATATTTTCAAACGCGCCTAATTAGCCCGAAGTTTGACGAAACCCTGACCAGCGGCAATCCCGAAAAACGTTCGTGCGCCTCGCAATAATTATCCGATTCTCATCGTCGTACAATGGTGCGACGCGAGGCAGCGGCGGCGGGTTCCTTTCAAACGGAATTGGAAACAATGCGCCGGTCTCTCAAGGATTATTTTTAGCGTGACTCCGTAATACGTGTCGGCGAAGTACTCTTAAGGGAATAACGTGTTCTAGAACTTAATTGTCGGGCTTGACGTCGAATCCCTTTCGTTCCGATGTAATCTAAATTGAACAAGGTCTCAGCGAATCGATAAGACGGCGGCGCGATACGAGAGACGACACAAGCGGAATAATTAAAATACGCTTCTCCCCCGCCACCCGTTACTACTGTAAAATTCCCCGACGAGGACAATGCGTTTCCGAAGTTTGAACATTATTTCGTAAAATTCATTCCGGCGGGCGGGAAGTAAAAAGCGAAACTGTGCGTTTTCATAAGCTACGGAAAAAGGTAGAAAAGATAAAATCGTGAATAGCGCATGGAACAGCGGCGAATTTTATGAACGACATAAAAGCGAGTAGAATTTTCTCGCGGGAAGACAGAAAACCGGGAAGGGTGGTGGGTACTTGAAAGTTTAATGACTGCCTCGGCGAGGAGCGACGCGTCTTTTCGAATCGAATAAGCTCCGAGGAAACCGAATAAACTTTGAGAGGTGAATAATAAGCTGCGCAAACACTAAATACTTAACGTTCACGAATCCGCGGGCCCGCCATGAATCTTGGATCCTAATTGAAAAGGTCTACCGTCTCTTCGAGCGTCGAAACGAGGGACGGATCTGGGTTTCCGCTCACGTAAAGCGTTTGTTTCCATGAAGAAAAATATCTTTCCGTCAGCAAACGTCGAATCACTCGCGTCTACGCGAGGCTCGTAGGACTCCTCTCGGCCACGTGCCGCAATTCGTATCAGTGTCACGAAAAATAAAAGGAGAAACGCACCGTATAAGGCCGGTGCCGGCCTTCGCCCTCCTCCCTCGTTTCGCAGTCGTCGCCACTTTTTCTACCGTTCGACGAGGAATCGAAATCCAATTCTGTCGGGATGAGGAGCCGAAGGAGGATCCTCGCGAAGGATCGACCCCGTCCAGATAACTGTTATACGACCCTCATAGGTATCGACCCGTTCGCCTCCCGCGACCAACTTCAAATTTACGGACGACGACGTCCACGATTCCCTTATTCCTTGCGATCCTAGCCGTGTAAACATTTTTACGTCCGTTCCTTCTCTTTTAAAATACGAGAAAAACGCGAACGGCACGGTTGCCGCGTAATTTCGTGCGGCCAGACTTCGATCAAGGACTGTGCGGTTAGAACGATAATTAATTTGGCGAGCAAACGTACGGTTAAACGGGCAAACGAGTTAGAGGCATGAAAGTTTCGCAGCAAATAACATTTTTCATCGCGCGTCTCGCCCGTATTTTCTCTAACTGATACTGCTTTGTCTCTCCCGAGGGCCGCGAAGAAAATTAAACTTTAGAATCGTCGCGGTTTAGAGAGATTATCGGGGAAATTGCAAAAGTTTTCCATTTCTCAAAGTTCCCGACTCCATTGCCCTGAATAACGTCCGTCGAAACAGTTTAGAACCGTTGATAGCGCGTCCGCGGAATGGCTCGTTTTATTAACAGTTGCCACATTTCGGTTGAAAAATGTATCCGGCAAGAAGTTTCCCGTATACATCATCCTGTCAGCCGCGTACAAAACAGTCGGCGCGGTTTGTTTCATTTAATTGTCATATATTTTTTATTACCGAGACAGCGAGTAAGTAGACGCCCGTGTCGCCCGTACAAATTGCCTTTTCGGCTCGAGTGTCAAAGAATCTGTTCGAACTACGCGGAGCCGAGTCCCAGGAGCTGCGCTTCCGTACCAAAAGGGTAACGATATGTTTCGAATTTCGAGTCTGTAAAAACTCGGCACCTCCGCGACACCGAGTACCCAGCGAAAGGTGTCACGTTCGGCGAACAGTTCCCCCGGCGCGAATCGGTAAGAAGAGCGGTAGCGACAGAAATTGAAACGAGAACTCCTCGTTCGATTCCCGATCGGAACTACCGCGTTATCGAACGTGATAAAACATCGGGCAATTACCGCGGAGCGTAGCTGGAACTCGGCGAACTAACAACCGTTCGCCTACGTACGTACGCGTCGATGGCCAGCGGTTTTTGCTCGATACCGAGTCCTTGGTCGTGCCCGTTCTTTTTGCCAGGCATTAGCCTAAACGAACAAGCAAAACAAGGTAACCTCGACGTTTTTCAGCAAAAACTTCCTCTTAATAGGCTCGCTTTGTGCGAGACCCTTTTTACTCTAATAGACGTTCGCCCCAGTTTTCGTCGTCCCTACCTGGCCTGACAGCCTTTTGTGCGCCCAGTCGAATTACCCGCACGGAAATTACTTGACTGATACGGATCTCGTTTATCAACGGGATTCTGGGATTGCGCCATACGTTTGGGGCGCGAGCCGCAACTAAATTACTTCTCTCTCGCCGCACCGAACCTTTGAAAAATATACGTATAACCGTAATTAAAAATCTCTTTCATTCCCGCATCGCATTTTTCGTCGGCGCCGATTCGACTCGTGGCCCGGTCGCCCGAGCGAACGGACGGCCGAAGTCCTCGAACTCGTACCGATCGTTAATGGAAGTAGCTAACCGGCAGACCGATTACACTCGGATAATATTGTTCGAATTCGCTTGCAAATGGTCATCGACTTTAACTGCTGTTCTTGACGGCTTAACTGCGGACTTGAATCCTCGCGGCGCGAGAAAGTTACCGTGCGACAACTTCCAACTTTCCGGACTATTTGCTTTCCTATGTAGCCGGCTAGGTATGCACGTCAGGGTAAATAGTATCTCCGAAGCCGCGGATCATTTCGACGATCGTCCGATCCGCGCCGTACATTACCTCGTGCAAACGATCGTTACGATAACTAATGATTCCAGCCGACGTGGAATCTACACGGTGGCGTATTTTAACAAAAGAAGGAAGGAGCGAACAAAAGGAACGATGCGGACGTTTAAGAAAGCGTGTAAGTGGAATAAGTAGAAAGCCGACGGACGAATTTCGTGGCGACACCGGGAGCTGAACTTTTCGCGAAATAATGCCACCGCTACCGGAAACGACCCGGTTCCGCGGTGCATGCTTCAGCCAGCCGAAAGATTTCGCGAACGGTTTGCGGCCGCGACAAACAAGACGCTCGTACGTATCCCGGCGTGAGAAATCGGACGAGAGGAAGACGACGAAGACGGAACGATCGCGGTCCTCCGCGTACAAATTTCCACGGATAAAACTGTTCTCCGCGAACGTTGTACGCGAATCGCTGTTTATCGCGTTACACGCGCCGATGCAAGTTCTCGTGTAACGCCGTTTAAGTCCGATGCCTGTTTACGCCCGGGGCTAATGTAATTTTTATTGAAAAGTGAAAAGCGTCNAACGGATTTCTCGTGGCGATGCTTCGAAAAGCAGCGTATTTTTTCTAATGCGAACGATCTTTCATCTTTGCACAGCTCGTTCGCTCCGAACAAATTTCGACGTTCACGTACAGTTCTCCGACCGGACGGTTTCCCTACCTTTCAAATTTAATACGAAACCCGAAGGGAACTGTTACGCACCTTCATCTACTTCTTAGCACACACAAAACGCACGGTGTGTTGATACCGAATGAAAATTTACGGGTAAACAAAACTACCTTGACAAACACAAATCCTCCATTTATCAACTGCACTCATCGCGAGCTCCGACCGAGCCTGATTGGCTGCGTTACCGCCGAATCTCTCGAAGCTATCTCAACGGCAAAATTTCGTTTTAACGCAACGAAACGCACGATTCGAGTGAAACTGTACAGGAACTAATTAAAGTAGAACGTTCGAGCTTCAATTTGACCCGTCGTTTAAGTAACGGGGACCGATATTAACAAAGATATCAACGATCGAAGTTGAACAATATTTCTAGTAATCATTTCGTTCGTATCGCTCGACGAGCATCTCTTTACGGACTATTTTCATTCCTTTGAAGTCGATTCCTGTAAAATTCCCACGGGAATAAAAGAAAGTAGACGATTCCAGCTTTAATTTGAGCCGTGAAACGTAACGATCCGTTCACGGGAAACAGAGATAATTGCATTTTCATAAAGACATATTTTACGNAGCGTCGAGGGTACGCTTTTAAAGGAAAGATCACCGAGAGGACGTTTGGATAATAATAGTTTCGTGAGTGAAATTTCAATCGAGTCGGCGCCATATCTGGGATGACACGCACACCGAGAAAAATGAATATTCATCTCCCGGCCATAACGCGCGCCCCGACAGCTTTGTTGCCGATCGAGCCGATTATTGATTCGCGTCACGCCGGTGGAATTGGCCGAGGGAAAGGCGAAGGTATGTCCATAAAAAAAAAAAAAAGAAAGAAACGCGAGGAAAGGCGCGCGGGGAGCGGGGCGGGCCGGGGTAGGTATGGAAAAGAGAGGAAAAACGAAACGGAACGATGAGAAACGCGTTAGCCTCGTAAAACGCGATACGAAATTACCGATAAATTTTTAGGATAGCATGCGTCCGGAAATTTATCGTGATTGATAACGCCGCGTCCCCCCATTCGTTATCGCCATTTTGTCAAATACTGAGAGACGGAAAAAAAAAGAGAGGTATCTCTTGTTACTTTCCGACCGGTGTCCGACCAGTCCGACGACGATTTATAACGTTGCGAACCCAATAGTTTCGCTGCGTGCCTGACAAAAAGGACCTCCAAGTACTCCGGTTACGAGGACCGTGTATTTTTTCCGCGAAAAAAGAGCCACGATTTATGAAATAGTTACAGCGAATTAACGCGCCTCGTAGATGCGCGGAATTTCCATAAACGGTGAATCATCGAACGGTGCCACGCGAGGTATAGGTCATTGATACAAAGGCGTAGGCGATCTCAGTTTCTGCGTCCACTTACGCAATTGCATCGTTCCACGGTCTACGAGTAGTGATTTATGGTTCGATTCAACGTCCATTTTGAATCATCATCCTCGCGTTTGTTCGAACGTCGCCTTATTCGTCCCGAACGTTAATGTATTACGTCTTCCTACCGTGTTGCATCGATGCGTCTTCCCGTCCGTACCGTTACGGCCGCGACCCGACGCTCGAAAATCGGGATTCCACCGTCGATTACGTCGACGGAACGCGACGATCTCGTCGTCGTCACGCGTATATACTCTCTTCCTTTCTGTTTCCTATCTATTACGAACGTGGTACGTATAATCCGGCGAACGAGTTTCAATTTCTACCGATGCGAGACTCGGTTCCACGAAACGGTCGCATCGTTACGTCCATTAAGGAATCGTTAGTCGGTCGTTTGGAATCGCGGAACGACGACGACGATCCTCGTGCAGGAAATTCGACGGAAGCATGACAGAAGACTGTAGGCGCGCGGTCGTAAAGGTCGAAAGAAACTATCGCGTCGCCTGACAAGACCGTTAGCGTGACAGGTGAAACTCTCCGTCAGAGCGTCGTAAAATCGTCTAGCGAGGGAGTGGAACGTTCCCGTGGATTATAAATGAGGCTTCGCCCAGCTTTCTCGGTACCCGCGCGCGTTCGTCCTCGTCGCCTCGTAGTAGCTCGCTTAATCGATGGAACGATCGTGGCGTGCGAGTACTCGCGGCGTCGCGACTCCGTACCGCACGAATATTTTTCTACCAAACTCCGCGATAAGAGAAAGTATTTCGGAACGAGACAATGGGAAGCGAACGGGAATAAAATTTCACTTAGCACCGTTGCGAGATCTACGTGCCCCTTCTATCGGTTTACCATTACCGGGAAATCGTGGCCGGCGATTCCCGTCACGTCGTCCCTACCAGGCGATAGAATTATCGTGTCCTGGCAACACGCTCGCGCCTCCGTCCTCGAGCCTCGAACCGTACGAAACTGGTCGCGCGTTAAAATATTCGGCCCGATCTTTAAGAAAATATTGCTTCGCGCGCCAAAGGAAAAAGCGAACGGAGCGAAACATCGATATGAATTTAATCGAGGCGAACGGTCTCGCGCGCACCTTGCAGTCAGCATTATTTTCCATGACCGACGCGCAAGGCACGCCCGGCTGCTTAAGCGCGGAGGTGCACTCAAGTTTCGTCTGAAACGCTTTGTCTCCGCGCCTCTTAAACGTACCTGAGACAAAGGAATTCAAATGTGTCCCTTTCGGTACGATTTCGTGACGCATCGATGCCACGGATAAAGATCGCTCTTTGAGTNCGCCGCGGCTATCGAAACGTGTCCTACTATTACTGTCCGATTCCACTTGCGTACGTTCGAACGCGCCTCCGGCCGACCCAAATACATTCCTACGGGAAAGGATCATTTTTATTGTCCTCCGCNTCGCGGAATCGGCGAACGCGATCGAAATTTATAAATGAACGTTCTTTCGAGGGGCAGAGGAGGCCCGTGGAAAAAGTTGGCCATCGATAATTCCCAATAAATTATGTGAACAACCCTTTTTACCGCGAGCTCGCTCCGAATTTCCAAGTTACGATGATACCTCCGAGAAAGTTGCAGTAAAATTTCTACCGTTCCCCGAGTATTTTTCATCGAGCACTCGAATTCACGGAACGGCGACAGTCGAGGAATAGAAAGTAGACGCCACCGTTTCTCGAAACAGTGATTTATTCCGAGAATTGAGATTTATAAATCACCGCTTCGTTCCGAGAGGGAACGAGATCAGGAAAGTGGCCAAGTACGCCCGTTATTCTATTTTCTAACAAAAATTAATACGACGCGTTTCGTACGATCGGTACAAGCGAACGGACTGACAAAGAGAACAGTGGCGCTCGGTATCGATCGTGGTTCGGCGATCGGTACATGTATGCCAATGGGTTAAACGGGAAAAAGGTTCGGTGAAAGTTTTGCCGAATGATAATGGAATCGGAGGTGGCCGGGTCAGGCCGGAGTTAGAAAGATTTCAGGAGTAGAAGAGAAATGGTAATGAGAGAAACCGGCGGCGCCGGGGTTAGAACGAAATTCGAGCTATCTTTCACTGTTGTTCGCCGGTCGAAGGAAACGCCCTCCCCTCGTTTTGCAGGAGCAACAAAACGTGGGAAAGAGCCGTGCCGGTTAGTTCTCAGAGATAAGAAGTCTCGTTTATAATAGCCGCTGCCCACTGCCCACACTCGGGGCCCGCCGCGTACCTACGCCAGTGTGTTGTGTGCGCCAAAGTGAATGCCTTATCGTTTGATTCGCTTCGTTTGCCGAGAGTTTGCTGGCCAGGTAGAGAAAGGCAGGAAATCGCGTGTGTTCATGCCCCCGCACACGGACACGCGCTCGCGTATATACCGGTGTGTGCCACCGTGGCAGAGAGAATACACGTACTACCAGAATTTGTTTTACGGAATGGATTCGATGGCGTAGATAGCCGCGTCGAACCCATTTCCAATGGACGAGAAAGTCGTCGACGGAAGGAGGCTGTGCCCGATACGAATCGTGTCGATCGCATTGAAAAGTTGAAACACGCATTAATTAACGCGTATCGCGAGAGTACCGCTGGATTCCGCGGCGGGGAAAGTGGAAACGAAATTTATTTCGTACGATCGAACGCGGTTTCCTTTCGAAATCTTCGGCGGGTGACGGACGCCGGGAGAAACTGGAATTTTCGTAACGGTGCCCGCGCGCCTACTCGAAATCGACCTTTTTCAATTAAACGAATTATAAACGATCCATTAGTCGATAGAACCGTAAGAGCGTTCGCGCGTAAACGGTACGTTCCGCGGTACACCATTAATCACGGGGCTTCCTGACAAAGTATTCATCGCGTTTGAAGCGCTTGTTCGCTCGAAAATATTTCGGGACAAAGATGAATACGGCAGAAGTTGTTTAAGAAAATTTGACGTCTACTCGGTAAGGAGGAAAACCTGGACGGATGCAAATTTATCATCGGGATAACGAGCGGCTATCACGGTTATGAATGAAAACATGGAAACCGTCGGCTGTTTTTTTTTTTTTTCTTCGCGGGATGCTTGACCCGAATCGGCAACTTCCAGGGCTCGGTCTGGATTAATGAAATAATCAATCTTGTCGGATGAAAAAGCGATAACGAGGAATCATCGTGTAGCCACCGCGACAAAGGAAAAATGAAAATGCCCTTTAACCACGGACGTCGGCGGCTTTGTGTGCCGGCGATAACTTGTCGAGGAGAACAAGCCGGTGGTTATCCTCCGTGGAGCGATTTAACGGCGAATTTGCTCGCGGTTAATAATAGTTCGAGCGAGGAAAGTACCCGGGCAGCCTATTGGGTGGCACAGGTCAGGTGCTGCTCGCTCGTAGAAAGTGAACCGTGTACTTGGAACTCGAGAACGAGAATGAAAACGCGACGCTCGGTGTGTCTACGCCGCGGCTATCGAAACGTGTCCTACTATTACTGTCCGATTCCACTTGCATACGTTCGAACGCGCCTCCGGCCGACCCAAATACATTCCTTCGGGAAAGGATCATTTTTATTGTCCTCCGTGAGCTCGAACGGGAAATCGTGCTTGCTTACCGTCGTTTCGCTTCCGTCAGCAAGATAAAATCGTAACGCCGATTTAGAGAACGCGATCTGTTACAAATTTCTCTCGGCCATTACGAACGACGATGTCCATTTTTTAACGTGTTCGTATACATTGAATATATTTTTTTATCTTGCACAGATGTGATTTTTCTGTGAAAGCGCGTTCGCGGGTCCTGTCGATGGACAGAATTCAGTTTTGCGGATACAGAACCGGGGCTCGGTCGTTTCGGTATGTATCAATGAAAAAGTGGCACGGTCTCTTTGAATAAAATTCTACTGCACAGTGATTTAATTAGAAAACAGTTCTTCTCGCCGGTTGAAAACAAGATCGATACGTTCGGAATACAGAGCGAGGAAGAGCAACCGGGTTCGCGCAACCGTGAGCGAGGACCCGATGTAATTTTGTTTGAAATGAACCTTTCAACTTAACGAACGAAGTAATTTTCAACGAACTCCGGAAGGAGGCAATAAAAAACGTTCAACTTTCAAAAAGAAGTATCCACCGGTGGAACGTGCAACGAGTTTTCCGCCTGAAAACACTTCACGGTTTCCCACGTCCGAATCGTTCAGCGAATCGCAAAAACCACAGCGAATGCGATTCGATGTGAAATAGAAAGACTCGCTGCATCCGTAAAAACGATCGAGCCACGATACCGCTCCATTTACATGTACCGTCTACTCTGTGTTCGGCGCAAATGCACTGAATCGGCCGACATAATTACATTGATTTCATTTTTGATTAAAAACCAGTGTTCGAGCTAACGTGCCGCGCGCTCGTTCGCGGATTAAATCGGCAAAAATTGCGAATCAATTTTCTACCCGGAAGCCACTTTCGAAACGTGTCGTTCGATCTCGCATCTGTTCCAGGGAGGACGAGTAAAAAGGGGAATGTAACGGGGTCGCCGGCGAAGTGGCATCGAAACGAATTCGTAACGCGTGTCATCGCGGATTCACGGCTCGTGTGTTCAATGCCTAACCGTGTGTGTACACGCCGAATAACGAATGACTCATACGGGCTCTCTCGCCACGGTGTACAGCACACTAAAACCGCGGTTCACTTTCTCCTCTCCGGCTCGTCCTCAATTACTCGGAGCCGAGACCGAGGCCCCGTGTAATTATACGGGTGAGGTACCACCGCCGACCAACCTAGTGAATCGCGTATAATTTCTTTCGTTTCTTTTTTTTTTACGGGCCCAACCGGAACCCCTTTCACTCGTCTCACCTAATTTTTAAAGCGAACATTTTCTTATTCGCTTTCTATTTCTACTTAGATACACCTGGGGAAAGAAGTCTCGCTGCTGGGACCGAGCTTTTAACACTGGTGAACGTGCGCCTCGGTCCTCGGTATTNATACACCTGGGGAAAGAAGTCTCGCTGCTGGGACCGAGCTTTTAACACTGCACGTGAACGTGCGCCTCGGTCCTCGGTATCTGGAGAGAATCGGCAGAGAATCGGCAGAGATTAGAAATAGATTTCTATCTGATCATTCGAACAGTATACATTGGAAAGTTTTATCATCGGATATCCGCGCGAAACTTTCAACGTGATTCTCCCGTTGAGAAATGAATATAGACGTTGCGGTGCACGCGAGGCTGCAAGGTTTCGAAAGTCGGAAGTTTGAACGAACGAACGTACACGCGGAACTCCCTAATTTATCTCGATTAGCTATGTCGGTGGATAACTGAAATCTGTGCTAACAGTAAATACCGCGGATGGGTCGCGATAATAACATTTCCAAATAATGTTTCCCGATTATTTTCTACGCCGAAAAGTTTCAGAATGTTATACCTGTTTTCCTCGTAGTCGCTTCTCGTATGGAATATACGATCGTTAGATTCGATACCGGGCCACGATCGTCGTTGCACAAATGCAACATCGGGGCTTTTTGCCAGATACAGTTCGAACGCGATTCGAAGATAGGAGAAACGAAAAGAAGGACGAGGCAAAGAGAGCGATGATGACAAAGAAGTATTCTGTGAAAATGACAGGCATAGTGTACTGAATAGTAAAAGTCGGAGAACAATGGATAAACGGAATGGTACGGCCAAGACCTTTCAGGCAATCGAGTAACCGGGAAAAATCGTGAAACACAATGGATAGAAGTACGCCCTACCTTCTGGCCCTCGTCGCGATTCTCCCCCGCGTTTCCCCGGGCATTCCCTGACGCCGCGACCACTTGTACACCCAACACGTCTGCGCCCCGGCGCACCCACTTCGTCACGAGGTTGAAAGAAATTAAATTATGTAGGCTCTAACGTGCTGTCCAATGCTACTATGCCACTGAACGGTCCCCACAGGCCTACCCGATATCGCGACACTCTTTACGACCTGTCGCGAACGTGCCGCTTTACCGTGCTTTATAGATCAACGCGTTAATCTCCGCGACAATTGCTCGCGATGCTNACTTCGTCACGAGGTTGAAAGAAATTAAATTATGTAGGCTCTAACGTGCTGTCCAATGCTACTATGCCACTGAACGGTCCCCACAGGCCTACCCGATATCGCGACACTCTTTACGACCTGTCGCGAACGTGCCGCTTTACCGTGCTTTATAGATCAACGCGTTAATCTCCGCGACAATTGCTCGCGATGCTGTTTGATCGGGCATCGACTGATCGATACCAATTGCCCCGAGTAATACAATAGAATCACACAAATGTGCATATCAAATCAGATTAAATATGAAAAGAACAACGTCCAATGAGTACGTTCTCAAATTGTAATTACAATCGTTCATTCTCTTACCTCGACAATGTCGTCGAATTGATAATGTCATTCGTCTCGTGCACCGAACACTTGACACGAATTGTTTTCACGTTCATTGTAACGCTCAATGAACAATTGCAATACCTAATTAAACAATACGAAACGTAAAACTGCACGATACACAGAATTACGAAGTTCGCGGAGGCGACACGGAAGGCGGACAGATGCGGCCATCTCGCGGAGCAATTTATATATTAATCGAACTCGTTAGCGATCCATCGATATTGTTGTCTTTAAAATTTATCATTACATTAATAATGAATTGTCGACGTGTATTGTGTCCACATGAAGCGATTGAATTGTTCATAAAATTGCAAATAACGATCAGACTAACTGGGCTGTCGATCGCTTACCTTGTAAATTGTCCAGCATATACGAGAGCAGCTTGTGAGTCCCCGATGGTTCTCCANGAAGTTCGCGGAGGCGACACGGAAAGCGGACAGATGCGGCCATCTCGCGGCGCAATTTATATATTAATCGAACTCGTTAGCGATCCATCGATATTGTTGTTTTTAAAATTTATCATTACATTAATAATGAATTGTCGACGTGTATTGTGTCCATATGAAGCGATTAAATTGTTCATAAAATTGCAAATAACGATCAGACAAACTGGGCTGTCGATCGCTTACCTTGTAAATTGTCCAGCATATACGAGAGCAGCTTGTGAGTCCCCGATGGTTCTCCGTACAGTGCCATTATTTCCTTGCTGAGAGGATTTCCCTGGAGTCCAAGTATTTGTAACTGGAACAATTTTCCTAATTCGTATGGTAACACGCGGAGGTAATTTTGGTTTAACAAGAGTTCTCTGAAACAAATCGAATAGACGCATACATTTTACTCGTGTTCATTGTTTATACTAAAACATAACTCAAAGTGACTGGAAATCTAATTACCTGAGATAGATGAGGTCCCCCAGTTCAGCTGGTAAACTGCGTAATTTGTTGCTACTGAGATCTAATACACGTAGATTGACTAAACGTCCGATCTCAGACGGTATCCTTTGTAAACTATTATCGTTCAGATACAGAGCTGTTAAGTGCGTCAGCTGCCATAAATTTGGGCTTAGATTTCTTATACTGCCTGTTATCTCCAATTCTGGCCAATAAGATTTCTTTCCAGAGTTCGCGTCCTCTGTAGACATGAAGGTGTGCGTGCGACGTGGATTAGAGTTTTCATACTTGTCCTTATGATTGCGGGACATCTTAAATCCTAAACAGACGAAAAACCAAGGTTTAGAATCATTGAAAATGCTGGGACAAACAAATCAAAGACATCGGATCGTATGACGAATGTTAGAAAACTATGCGTGTTACTTATTATCCCAATCTTACGCTGACATAACTAAAACATGTACTAGCGACAAAAAGAGACACGAACTATTTCACGTTGCTAACTAAACATTTGATCTTATAACCGAAGTAACTTACTTGACTTGGCATGCATCGTTTACTAATTCTATGAAAGTAAACCTTATAACCTATGAAGCGAAAATGTAGGTCCAAGCACTCGACATCCGAAAGCTAACCTCGTTACTTCTTACGAACGTACTGGCGAAAAAACATTCGAGAGACGTGAACGGATTTCTCGTGGCGATGCTTCGAAAAGCAGCGTATTTTTTCTAATGCGAACGATCTTTCATCTTTGCACAGCTCGTTCGCTCCGAACAAATTTCGACGTTCACGTACAGTTCTCCGACCGGACGGTTTCCCTACCTTTCAAATTTAATACGAAACCCGAAGGGAACTGTTACGCACCTTCATCTACTTCTTAGCACACACAAAACGCACGGTGTGTTGATACCGAATGAAAATTTACGGGTAAACAAAACTACCTTGACAAACACAAATCCTCCATTTATCAACTGCACTCATCGCGAGCTCCGACCGAGCCTGATTGGCTGCGTTACCGCCGAATCTCTCGAAGCTATCTCAACGGCAAAATTTCGTTTTAACGCAACGAAACGCACGATTCGAGTGAAACTGTACAGGAACTAATTAAAGTAGAACGTTCGAGCTTCAATTTGACCCGTCGTTTAAGTAACGGGGACCGATATTAACAAAGATATCAACGATCGAAGTTGAACAATATTTCTAGTAATCATTTCGTTCGTATCGCTCGACGAGCATCTCTTTACGGACTATTTTCATTCCTTTGAAGTCGATTCCTGTAAAATTCCCACGGGAATAAAAGAAAGTAGAGGATTCCAGCTTTAATTTGAGCCGCGAAACGTAACGATCCGTTCACGGGAAACAGAGATAATTGCATTTTCATAAAGACATATTTTACAGTGTAAAAGAGAATTTTAGTTCCAACTTCCGTCGTGAAAATATTGATGGCAGCACCTTCCGGGTGTAGCGTCGAAAAGAGACCTTTAGAAAAACACTAAATAAGTATCTTGGCGTCTACTGCACGAATTTTAATCAAATCGCATTTAAATTAAAGCTGAGAGCCTAAAGAATGCTTCTGTGTCCTTTAGAAACACGATGTAAATGTACAGCTTATATCGCAAAATCGTGAGAGAGTCGCATACAGCTTTAAACTAGCGACGATACAAAAGTATCGCACGAATCTCTACAGAAAGTTAGATACATACTACAGAGCTGGATACTATACTGTACAATTCTACATAGTTCTCCTGTATTTCGTTCGTATAATTGTATAAAAACGAGATGAACTGTAAATTGAGAGTTTTATTGACGTAAATTTCGAAAATTAATCATAAATCCCCTCACTGTAAATGCCCTCCTAAGTTATCGGCTCTTTCGTCACAGTTATACTGTGGTAGCAGTGTGGCAGTGGCACTATCAGTGGGCAGTACTGAAATTTGTGGAATCTAAGCACGTGTGTTTTTGTTAGAATTGTATGAGTTGCTGCTGGAAAACGTAAATAACTTACGATACCCATGTCTAAGGTCTTATATACATTCTGAAACCAAAGTTTCTTGTGTTCTTTTTACACGTACGAAATAGAATGGAATTTAATGTATTTCGTGGTAAGACCACTGGTCTTTAACCTTCCTTGATTTTGCGTAATCGGATTGTAATTTCAACGAATCGATTTCATTTTTCACAGATTATTGTAAAGCCGAGAACAGCGATGACGAGGAAACCAATCGTGACATACAATCGAGATTATATTCTGAAATTTATTATACTCAGATAGGTACAAAGGCAAATGTTAACTCGGAAATCAGTACCACTGACAGTGATAATTTATGCAGAGATGCGACTGACAATAAAACTTTTGGATCCAGCGTTAGTCCTGTGAAAAGTAATTTCACTAACAATTCCAAGACGATATGTTCGTCGAGCAACTCTGGTAGTTCTAAATCGAATGAAGTGGAATCCAAACCAGATGTTAATACGATTAACTTGGAGAATACAACTGAAGCAGTGTCTATGAAAATAGATAACCAAAGTAACTTAAATGCATCTCCCATATCTGATAAAAGTATCCAGCTGTCAAAAGATCAAATAGTATGCTGTGATGCTGNTCTTATATACATTCTGAAACCAAAGTTTCTTGTGTTCTTTTTACACGTACGAAATAGAATGGAATTTAATGTATTTCGTGGTAAGACCACTGGTCTTTAACCTTCCTTGATTTTGCGTAATCGGACTGTAATTTCAACGAATCGATTTCATTTTTCACAGATTATTGTAAAGCCGAGAACAGCGATGACGAGGAAACCAATCGTGACATACAATCGAGATTATATTCTGAAATTTATTATACTCGGATAGGTACAAAGGCAAATGTTAACTCGGAAATCAGTACCACTGACAGTGATAATTTATGCAGAGATGAGACTGACAATAAAACTTTTGGATCCAGCGTTAGTCCTGTGAAAAATAATTTCACTAACAATTCCAAGACGATATGTTCGTCGAGCAACTCTGGTAGTTCTAAGTCGAATGAAGTGGAATCCAAACCAGATGTTAATACGATTAACTTGGAGAATACAACTGAAGCAGTGTCTATGAAAATAGATAACCAAAGTAACTTAAATGCATCTCCCATATCTGATAAAAGTATCCAGCTGTCAAAAGATCAAATAGTATGCTGTGATGCTGACAATGTTAAAAATTCTAAATCTTGTACAAGTGATATAGAAAATACCCACGTAAAGACTGAAAATAAGAGCCACAATGAAGGGGAATCGTCAGAACATGAGCACGTGAATCATCAAGATCCTCCAATGTGTATTGCCAATGGAAACCTACAAGATTCAGATAATATTTTAAACAAATATAAGTTTTCCAAGTCATTTATTAATAATTTGTATCAGGAAAAATATCATAACATAGTAAAGAGATTGCAGGAAAGTGCAAAGAACGAGGAACAAACAAGAGTAAATGTGGATNGGGCTATTTTAGATGAAGATCTGATGCCCGGTCTTTTTAAAACGACAAAGTTCGGGCAAAAAAGATGCACCAACTGCCACCAGTTGGGTCATATGAAACATAATTGTCCGGAACCAGAGAAAAATGTTCTCTGTTACATATGCGGAAAGAACGGGCACAGGGAGACTAGGTGCCCTCAAAAAATGTGTCTCACAGTTCGTATACACATCGTTAGAAACCAGAATGTTCTATAATCGTATAATAACTTGTTGATTCTTTACAGTGTGGCAAGAAACAAAACACGTTTCGTAAGACCTGTGAATCTTGTAGTAAATTGTATTGTAACACGTGCAAAGCAGTGGGGCATNGGAGTGATGATACAGAGAATAACACTTCGATCCTGGCAGACGGCATAAACGACGTGTCAAGTCACGGCGACATAATGTTAAATTGTACAGTGGTGCAGAAAGGCGCTAAGAGCATAACAGATATAATGGAAATGACCAAGTGTGCTCGATCGGAACGACCAAAGTCTTCTAACGAAAATATGGAGCACAGTAATGAACATGAGATGGAAAATTCTACAGTGAGCTCAGATCTACTGGATAAAACTGGGAAAGACGACAATACTGAATCCCAGTCACCATCAGAAGCTGTGACTGATAACATCGTGTACGAAAGAGACAAAAGTGAATCGTTACATAATTTTGCAGAAGATGAAATGATATCGAATTTTAACGACGATGAAAATATAGAAGAAACGAAAACGAAAATGAACGATGCAAACGTTAGAAAAAGACATTTGGAAGACAAAAGTGAACAACCTTCTACTAGTAGTGCGGTCAAAGAGACGGAATATACCGAAACGAAACGTCTTAAAATTAGTCCCGAAGCGAACAACGATGACGATGAGAATTATTTTTTTCGACCTATGTCAGACGAGCTTAAAGCCTTTTATAATGGATCTAGAGGACAAGAGAATTTCGACGTGGAAGAAATTCAACGTAAAATGCCCAGTGAGTATTTAAAAACTAACGACACACATTTTTCTTTTAAGTTCATTATATAGTATATGTATGTATGGCGCATATTTTTTTTTCTTCTTTCTTTTAATAACTTATAGAGGATCCTAGACTTTGGGCTATTTTAGATGAAGATCTGATGCCCGGTCTTTTTAAAACGACAAAGTTCGGGCAAAAAAGATGCACCAACTGCAACCAGTTGGGTCATATGAAACATAATTGTCTGGAACCAGAGAAAAATGTTCTCTGTTACATATGCGGAAAGAACGGGCACAAGGAGACTAGGTGCCCTCAAAAAATGTGTCTCACAGTTCGTATACACATCGTTAGAAACCAGAATGTTCTATAATCGTATAATAACATGTTGATTCTTTACAGTGTGGCAAGAAACAAAACACGTTTCGTAAGACCTGTGAATCTTGTAGTAAATTGTATTGTAACACATGCAAAGCAGTGGGGCACGTAGCAACGAAATGTCCCGATCTCTGGAGAAGATTTCATCAAACGGTACGTTTGTGTTTTCTATTTAAAAATCTGTTCCCTCGTACCTCCGTGTATATAATTCTTTTATGTTTTCCAGACAACAATAACGGAGGTAAATGCACCAACAAATTTGTCTCAAGTAATGAAACCTGCTAATTCACTGTATTGTTGTAATTGTACAAAGCGAGGACACGATTCGTCTACGTGCAAAGAATATCGATGGTCGCCGCATTTTCCGACACCGGCGTTTGTGTCGAATTATAACGAGCCACATATAACTTCCGCTAATAAAGGAAGTGACCCAGACGTTATTCCATTAAAAAAACAGAAAAGGTCCTTGATATTTTCCGACGAGGATCTCGAAGGCTGTCGTATTGTTTACGCGTACGGGACGTTTCGCACGACTAGGCCTATCGGCGAAGAAGTAATGCGAAAAATGTGTAACACAAAGCTTACGCCTTCCGACGTAGAAAGTTTCATGCAAGGAAAGATTTCTCCACCTTTTTTTAGCCAATTTCGTAAACTAGTCGAATTCGAAGTCAGAGTGTACTACGACTTGAACAAAGAACCGAGAATTAGAATTCGATCTCCAGTCGGATACTCTCACATCATACTCGAGAGCTTTCTCTTTTGGTTACAACTCGATGATAAGGATAAAATCTTGAGTTTTATTATGGATATTCCTCGTAAGCTCAACGCTCTGCTGCCATTCTTAGAAACAAAATTGAATAAGTTGTCCACCAATTTAAAGGATCCGAACTGTATCTGGAACGAGATAAAGAACACAGAAAAGTCGTTGGAGTGGAAAACGAGTGAAGCTGATAATACCACGACTAGAGCTTTGTCGGCAAAGTTAAGCGGTGCTCGATTCGAGTTGTTGAAAGTATTTCATACGAAACCTAACGTTTCTAGGCCAGTAGCTCATTTAAGAAAAAAAATTAACAAACATAAAAAAAGCAAAAAATATATAACGACACCGTCTTATTTATATATTATTATTAATTATAATAAAATATTTTTACCTCGTACATTTAAAAACAGTGAAATACAACATTTCCTTGCGATGTATAACAAGTCGGAAGGAAAGAAACAACAGAACGAGCGTAAGGGACCGAATACAAGATCCAAGTGTAAAAAAGATCCGATTAAAGCATGTAAGAAATCGCAGAAGAAACATAAGTGTTCTGAAAATCCTTACGAAAAATTTATAGAGCAATTACGATGCTCCAATATGACCAGACAGGCAGCAAACAGAAACAAGCAAACAGAAGCATCGAATAGAGTTGAACAGCAAATGAAATCTCGTATTATCGTAAGTACTCCTGTGGAATATATATCTAACGACGTTCGGTCGGAAAACGAAGATGCTGTACATAATATGGGAAGCAATATCACTGAAATCACAGACGTTATCGATGTAGACAGTGTGCAATCGCCACACGACCAAAATACTACCAATGATAACGTGACAAACATTGTTAGTACAAATGTTACTTCTTCAGAAGACAGTGCCACGAAACAATCGGACGATATTAGAGCGGTTGAGATAAGCAGTCTACAAGAACAGAGTGGAACAAGTGATTCCTCTCCGAGTTCTGCCAAGAAGAAAAAGTCGAAGAAAGGAAAGAAAGGAAATAGCTCGGGAACTAAAGAGAGCTCGATAGCAACTATTGAGTTACCTCTGCAAAATAAAGCTGATCAGCTTATAACTGAAGCTTTAAAGTTCGAGTTACCGTACATGAATAAGGCTGTTGAAGAGATCAGAAAAAGAATTAACGACAAGAGTCTTAAACAAGAGCATATTGACACGTTACAAAGATTAGTGAACATGGAAAATGAGCATAGAAAATATGTAAGTGCGTTTTGTAATTATTTGCAATAAATTTTACTTTCTACTATGTCGTGTTAATTGCAGTATAGTTTTAAATGATTCAAAAGTATGTTGCTGTTTTCCAAATATTTTACTTTTCTAATTCTTCTATGCAGTTGAGCTGTGAGAGTTTATTAAAATTTTTATTCCGAAGTCTTTTCCATTGTAGAACAGGAATAATAACGAATTATCTTAAATTGAAATAGACGGATCGTGAGTTAAAATAAACGCTGTACATTCAGAAGGTTTGTACAAATGTTTCACGACGTCCAAATGAAACACATCTATACTGCTGGTTTTTAATTAATTGTCATATAATAATGTGAAATGTGGGATTTCAACCGACACTTCTTTTGTAAATAAAACAAATTTTTTTGTATCTACCAAATTATTCTCATTGTACCCCTAGCAGTTTCAGTTATACCAAAACACTGCCATTCAGATACCGACATTTATAGTATAATCTAGGTATTTTTCTGGTAAATTACCAAAGAACTACCATAATGATTCCACAATTAATAAAGTAGGTATAATTTTATTAGTTTTATAGTGTAAATATGGTATTTGCTCGGTATGGTCTAGGCAGTTTCTTGGTATGAATAATTCCCAAACCGACCGTCGTTTTATGGTAGAAATATAGTATTCTACTGTATTACTACCCATTTACTACCAAAGAACTATCACTTCTATACCTGGGTAAAAAAATACTATAAAAATACCGGAATTAGCGGTAGTTCCGAATCAGCTAGGGACACGCATATATTGTCTGTAATTAGTTTTAATACAAAATTACTTTGATCAATGAAACGTTACATGAACTACAGAAGTCAGAGCAAATGTTACATATTTTTAAATCCTTAGAAGAGTTTGTTGTTCTTTTTGCACTTCAATGTTCAAATGTTATGAACTGCAAAATGAGAATTCATATTTCGACACTGCGTACTCCTGTACATCTCATTCTTTTATACATCCATGGTCTGCTTTCGTCAATGTAGTGAAAGTAATTTTCTTGATTATTTCTTCATTGGTGGAGGGCCACCCATAGGTGGTGGTGGTCCATTTATTGGAGATCTCATCGGACCCATTGGTCCCATAGGACCCATCATTGGAGCCATTGGCCCCATAGGACCCATCATAGGTGGTCTCATTCCCATCATCGGTGGCATTGGACCATGTGGTCCCATCATCATCGGTCCTCCAGGTCCCATCGGGGCTCCGGGATGCATTCCTGGTGGTGGCATCATACCTGGTGGACCTTGAGGTGGTACTCCGGAACGAGGTCCAAGATTTGGTGGCGGAGGGATCGCTGCTCCCTTGTTAGCCGCGAACGGATTAGATGCGATCTTCCCAGCCTTGAATGCCGCCGTTGTGGCGTCGATTAAATGTTGTGCCTGCTCTTCCATCCATTTTTGATAGAAATATTTCACGTTGTCCTTGTGCTTGCGTCCCTGACAGTGAGTTTTCCGTACGCTCGGAGAATCGTGAGTCAAGTACGTGTCACAGTAATCACAATAGTATTTTGGCATTTTTCATTTGAATTGTTCGAAACTAAACAACTGAGTATACGTCGTTCATAATAAAATTGTATT
>SMSR01016190.1:0-13794 GCA_019453355.1 Ceratina japonica | reverse complement strand
TCAATGTAGTGAAAGTAATTTTCTTGATTATTTCTTCATTGGTGGAGGGCCAACCATAGGTGGTGGTGGTCCATTCATTGTAGATCTCATCGGACCCATTGGTCCCATAGGACCCATCATTGGAGCCATTGGCCCCATAGGACCCATCATAGGTGGTCTCATTCCCATCATCGGTGGCATTGGACCATGTGGTCCCATCATCATCGGTCCTCCAGGTCCCATCGGGGCTCCGGGATGCATTCCTGGTGGTGGCATCATACCTGGTGGACCTTGAGGTGGTACTCCGGAACGAGGTCCAAGATTTGGTGGCGGAGGGATCGCTGCTCCCTTGTTAGCCGCGAACGGATTAGATGCGATCTTCCCAGCCTTGAATGCCGCCGTTGTGGCGTCGATTAAATGTTGTGCCTGCTCTTCCATCCATTTTTGATAGAAATATTTCACGTTGTCCTTGTGCTTGCGTCCCTGACAGTGAGTTTTCCGTACGCTCGGAGAATCGTGAGTCAAGTACGTGTCACAGTAATCACAATAGTATTTTGGCATTTTTCATTTGAATTGTTCGAAACTAAACAACTGAGTATACGTCGTTCATAATAAAATTGTATTCGTTCTCTGCAAGTAAACTTCCGCTAATGTAAGCACATGGACATGTGTAAACCAGAGAGAAACTAAACATAATTAAACTGTACACAACATATACTATTGAAAGTCTGAAAGCCAGCGGCGCTAGCGCCAGCAATCAGTGCTGGGCATGGTATGAACTACAGCTTAAGTGCATGTTTATATGAACGACAGCTGTGGGTGTTAACAAAATTTTAAATCTGAAAAACTAAATTAATTTATACGCCGAACCATCGTCCGAATGTCTGGTTATACGGGAGCAGAAAATTATTGGGGCCAATCGCCCCAAGGACAATATAATTTCGATTCTTCCGGCTTCGGACAACCCAACCAACAATTCGAATTTCAAACATTTAGCGACCAACAATCCGGAGATTATTCCTCTTACAAGCAAAAGGGATATCTCGATCCGACTCAGAGTCCATTTAGCGGCGATCTCTATCCTCAGGATAATTTTTCAAAAGGTATGGAAATAATTGTATAAACAGTTGATATTTTTTATTTGTCATGGTCTCATTCGTGATGTGTTCAACACTGTCGTTCCAGGCACTACTGGATTTGCAGATGAAGAAGATGAGCCTCCTCTCCTAGAAGAACTAGGCATAGATCCAGATAGAATTTTACAGAAAACACTGGCTGTATTGAATCCATTTCATAGGAGGGCACAGATAGATGATGCAAATTATTTACTTCAAGATTCCGATTTAGCTGGTCCAGTAGCATTTTGTTTGATGCTGGCCGGATGCCTTCTGTTAGCTGGCTCTAAAGCACATTTCAGTTATGTTTATGGCTTAGCTGTAACATCGTGTATATTAATGTACATTCTTCTCTCCTTGATGAGCACTTCCAATAATATCACGTTATCCTCTGTAGCATCTGTACTAGGCTACTGTTTGATACCTGTCGTAGCTCTTGCCGGTTTCAGTATCTTTTCTACTTTGAAAGGTCCAATTGGTTTGATCTTTGCTATGTTCACCGTCGCTTGGTCGACGCTTTCTGCATCTAGACTGTTTACCACTATGTCTGGAGAAGAAAATCAGCGTCTACTTATCGCTTACCCTTGCGCTCTTCTTTATGGTGTCTTTGCATTAATAGTAATATTCTAACGATATATTTATGTTACCAAAAACGTGCAGGTGTAACAAGTCTTTTATTTATTAAACGTTTGCTACAATATCAAGGATGAATTTATACATTAAGATGTAAGTTGTACATTAATTTTTAAATGTATCAATATAATTTTTCCACTATTTTATAAGTTATAAATAAATCTTCCTGAAGTCCGTACTGTCCGTATTTCTCAATACGTAAAAATGACGTAAGATTAAGGAAGAAATGATAGCGTAGAATAAATTAATAGTCGTAGCTTTATTTTTACAACAGTTGTTACTTAGAATTACAAATCTTATATTACTTTATATATCACGTCGTCTTTACTATCTGTCGTTACTAATTCCATTTTCACAGGGCAATGTAGCCAGTAACTCAAAAGATGCTCGCTATAGCCAAGTAGAAAGTACACCCTATAAGGTTTTATTTTGCGCACAACAATACCGGATATTCTAATCATGTTGTGCTGACGCTTAATAATTATTTCGCTTGCAAACAGTCCCGGCCACGTTCCTTCTATAAAAGTTCGAATGAACAGATCGTCTACAACTGTTTCTGCTGGTCTGTTACCATCTTTCACATTTGCTGAAACACATAATTAGCACCTTGCAAAGACAGTACCATATTATAAAAAAAAAAAACGAGTGTCAGATTTACGTACACGTGTTCCAAGAATTCCACGATTTTCTAGCACAGATATGATGAGGAGGATTTGCCATTTCGTACGTCAGTGCCTGAGGCTGTTTCGGTTTCGGCCTATAACGACCAGATTGCGTTCTATTGAGTACTCCGCTAACGTGCAAAAATCGTTTTGTAATCGCATCTTGCTTGATCAACATCTATAAACAAATATCACTGTTTAATACAGATCGGGATAAGGTTATCCCAGAGAGTTATGCACATTTAGCCCGATACGTACCAAACGCATATTTTTTACAAGACTCATCGTTCTTAATTCCTTCTGCTACGATTATATTGAAAGTACAGTCGATATATTTTTAATATATTATCTCCGGAACGATTCGTCAACAACTCCGGATCTCATAACACTGTACGTACCACTCCTCCAATCTCTTCACGTTAAAAAATAGTGTTTCTCAAATTATTACACAATTTCAAGTATACATATTATGTGTTCTCTAATTTTAATTACACACGTCTTTCATTTTTATTAATAATAATGGAGAAGGAAGGTAATTTATTATTATTATTGCATTGATGAGATAAAGACATATAGATATATCGTTATTTGCAGTCATTACAGATTACAGCTATACTTAAACTGCATGTATCATAATGTAATTATATGCTCATTAATAAGAGCAGATGTCGATAATATGATTAAAACATAAGCTGAATATACTCCGTTCCTGGAATGTCAATATCCGTGAGGATATAAATAAGGGAACAAGAATAAGCTACTTTAGGGAATCGTTTTGTAAAACAAAAAATATCGAGACCCGAAAAGAAAGGGAATTGCATCGCGAAGAGTGAGGAGTCGAGGAGAGGAATTATGTAGGCGGTCGAGAGGAAGATGAAAGTGAGAAGACGAAATAACGGAGGTAAATCTTGGGAACGCGACAGAGACAGGGTCCTCGGGGGGTGTTGTTGGGTGCTCGTAGGGTGGCGGGTGGTGGATCATCGAACGGTGGTGGGGCGAGCGAATGAGATTTAGATGGTGGGGAGAATCGAAGGGCGAGCGGAGATACCTAGCAGTTCTCGCAGTCTCGTTGATCCAGCTTCGGGTAGTGTGTACCGTGACGTGACAATGGCGGTAGTCGTAATTGCGGAACGGTGCGTTATTGTGATCAGCTGATCAGCCGAGCTTGACAGAAAGGGCGAAACCCGGGTGCGAGCACGCGATAAATGACAAAGGGAGGACTCGCGAGGCGAACGGCGTAACGCACGGCTCGATAGGAATCGAAGGTAGAGAGAAGGACGGTGGGCGAGTTACAATTTTCGGGTGGCTATGTCATTGCGTTCGTGATTCGTTCCGCCTACGGGGCACCGGTGCTCTTCTCCTCGTTTTGCGGGAATAGCGGTTTGCATATTCCCCGAGCGTGTTTCTTTTTTTTTACGTATGCGTGGAATTCGCGAAAGCGGTAGATAAATGTGTGTTAACCATGCCTGCTGTGCGGAAGTACAGAAGGGATACCAGTGAAGTGAGCTGCTGTCTCAAGTATGTGATCTTTGGATTTAACGTTATGTTTTGGGTAAGTGTCCATTATTACGTACGACCGAATGCATTTTGTATTTATACGTCCAATGAAAATCTTATGCCCGCGTATCTTTCCGTCCCAACAGCACTTCGAAGTATAAGCATATAGGTATGAGCATAGTTGATCGGAGTTATTTTGTATAAAATACACTGCTAACAGCCTGCAATGCAGTCTGTACGTACCAGCAAGTGTTCCACTTGCAAGAATTACAATGCAAAGAGGATATACATATGTATACGTATACGACACGATTTGTATGTTGCACGCGGAAAAAATCCTTCAAGGATTCGTCCAAGATCGAATAGATATTCTGAATCATTCGTTTTTCATAATGTTCCCCGATTTTCTCTTCGGAAGTTTGCATATCGTATTCGCCGTGTATCACTTTTCGTTACTGCGGCGCGCGTAATTAGTTTCGATAAACGAGATCGATCGAGCGTGAGTTTTGTAAATAATAAAGGTTCGAGATCAGAAATCGTGTTCACGCGTCGTAGAGGAAAGGAGGGGGACGTGAGTATAAGTAGACGGATTTGCATATTAGTCATTCACCAAGGATACCGAGGACACTGCACTCACGATTCTTCGGAAACGGTTGAACGTCCTTCGACTGGGTGAACAGGCGTTTGGTAATGAACTGTCGTTTACAGAAACTGATTATGCCGTTCACGTTTGTTCACGTTCACGGCATGCACTTTCTATACTCGGGCTCCGTTCGTTGAACGATAGCGGACATCCAATATACGCTATTGTGCGCTACCTTGTTTCCTATGTCGTTCACGGTTCTGCATATTGTATGTGCGTAAACTACAAACGCTGGAACACAGTCATTATCAAGCAGCGATTCGAATACGTCGTTTTTTATCGTATTTATATGGCACCGTCGAACGTGCGACGGCGTTGAGAGCGACACGACGATTTCGATCATTTTAAAAAAGAGTATCGTTTCTGTTACTTTCCCTATTGTAGCTGTTGCTCCTCATTCGAATTGTCCCACTCGTCGCTGGCAATGTTTGAGGAATCTCATTACAGAGGTTGCCTGTAAAACCGGTTTCTAACCAGTGCAACCGGCCACCAAGGCATGGGTTTTCTTTGCTCCGAGTAAATGTGACTTCTTCAATTCTTGCGGGGTAAAAGCCCTCGTAAATAATTAACGTCCCGAAGCCGGGCGAATTTCTCTTCGTTAATAGTTGAAGCGATGCTGATCGTAGTCGCGACTCGAAATTGGCTCTCTCGGGTATCGAATAACCTTTGATCCTTAATAGAACGGAATAAGAATTCAGGGACTGTGCAGTATTATAACAAACCGTGTCGCCGATTCGCTTTCTAATTATTACGTAAAACGCGTTACAAGTTTTGTAACGATATGATAGTTCTCTGCCGTTTACGCGTGCGACGTGTAAACAAAATATTGACGGATCGTCGATCGACGAGAGAGAACGGTTTCAGGAATTTTTTTCAATAAAAATGTCTGAGACGCGACGCGGAGACTGTGCTACGTAGACAAACAGGCACGTTCCAGACACCGTAATGACAAGTGGGCGAAAAATCTACCGTTTTCATAAAGCTTTATCCCACTTTAGCTTTACAAAATGGTCAGACGGATGCGGATTTACGAGCACCGTCGAAAACCGTCAGGAGAAAATTCTCAGGAAGCAGAAACTCCGAGGAACGTTTCAAACTTAAACTTTGACGTTTAATCTTCTTTCCATTTTGATTGTAAACTCGTTCGTTCTCCGAATAATGTTTCCTTATCTGCCGAAGCGAGAGGCGCAAACAATGTACTTATTCGTTTTGAAAACGCGTTCTTCGAATCTTGGTAGAATCCGTGTGTGTCGAATATCACGGCAGTTTAAATAATTGCCACGGAATTATGCCAATTCCGTATCTCCGCCGGGTACACGTAATTCGATTAAAGATTTCTCAATTGAACCAGAGTATTTCAGCGCGTATGACAGCGGTACGTAATTCGAACTATTTCTGCCGTGCTTTATGAGGATAATTACGTGTCTCGACATTCCGCGTTATAAATTGTTCACTAGATTTTTACGTCGCCTGCTTTTACGTCAGCCCGAATTTATGACATTTTATCGTCGCAACAGTTGAACCGTAATTGAATTTCGTTTTACATACTTACGATATAACTGTTCACGGCGCGTTTAACAAATACAGGAAAGAGGAGTCGCGAGTATTTTCGTCGGTTCGCAGAATTTCGCGGAATAATTCCGAGATAGTTTTCAGAATGCATAAACGGCTCCCGCGGCGGAGCGAGCATGAATATTTTATTGCACGTATTTATAACGATTCGTTTCATTAGAAACGGGCTAAAATTGCTTTATCCTCTCGACGACCGGTCGACCCCGTGTCTGTTTGTTTCGATTCGTGCGGCATTTTCGCGTGAGTTACGGATTATTATGTACAGTATACAAAAGAGAGGGGTTCGACGACCCTTTGTCATGAGTCACACGAACGGACAAGTGCGCCGCGCGTGTGTGAAACCCTATCTTCTGGCCACCGGAAAATGTTATGAACAACGTTATTACCGTACCCTCTCTCGCAAACTCTGCACGCTAAACGCGTTTCCGACCAACCGATCCCTTTGTTCTGATTAGTTCAACACCATCCTTTGACATTTAAACGTGTCTCGCGAAGCGCCGAGCTTCGTCGGATGAAATCTCCGCGATTAAGTCCAGATCCGAAGAAAATGAAGTCGCTATACGCGCTGAATCGCGTGTGCGACTTCGCACGTACAATAAAAATCTTTTGACTGCCGTTTAGATAAGTCCCGCGCGGAGCAAACGAAAATTGCGCCGAGTCAAAGTGTTTAATTGCGAGTAACGTATCAGATTAATTAGACGAGATACGCATGCAAATGCGGCGGGGAAATTGTTCGGGTCACCGAGGAAAAGAACCGTGTGCGCGAAGCGAGATGTAAGGTCAGCTGATTTTCCATTCCGCGCTTTTATAATTAGACGACCTTTCATAGCTTATAATTAAAACCGGGAGAAACCGTATTTCACCTTCGCGTACCGGCGCCGCCGCCGCCGGTCGCTCCTTCTTTCCAGCGAGTACAGGAAATTGCGAAATCCCTTTATGGAAAAACGTGTGCGTACGAAAAAATGCAGCACTGTTTGGAAACAGCCGGGAATTACTCTCGAGTCCTTGTTACTGTATACGGTATATGATTTGACTGACCTTTTATTACGCAAGTGTGCTCCGCGCAAGTAGGTCAGGTATGGAGGGCTGGATGATGCGCTCGGACGCATAAGGAGGGTAAGTGCACTTATCCTGTTCTTGCATCCGTGTCCCCAATTGTTGGCGTAGCAAGTCGCGAGTTTTACTACCGAACGAGATTCATAAAGATGTTCCCGCTGCCGGTGAACTTTAAATGTTACCATCCCCGGCGATCCCCGCGAACGTCGTCAACGCGGTCGGTGTATGGGTTATTAAAAAAGTAAACGACTCGAGTGCGAAGTGTGAACTCGAAACGAGCTGGGGGATCATCCCACGTGGGAGTCTGCACTTCCTGCCAGCTTTCCGTATGCACCCTCCGTTTAGCCACCCTCGTTAATTCTTCGTTATTACTCCCGACGACGCGTCTCTCTCCCTAAACGATTCCCTCTACTGTGACACGCTCGTCGAAAGATCTATCGAGCACGCGGTCGAGAGAATTACTTTCCATACGAAACATACTGTCTGCGCGAACGATGTGCATTCAAGTTCAGTGATTCCGCTTTAACTTTTAAAGCTTCTTTATGTGGTCGGCCGGTTAGCAGTACCCTGTTGCGTACATTGTGTTTTATCGACCGTGCCGTTCCTGTGTACGTCGCGTTAGCCTCGCCCTTTTACGCAGATTTCATTTCCCCCCCGTTTATCATTCCCGGGTTTCACCCCATAGCCACCTACTCGCCGCGACCCTCTCGACCGTAAAGTAGTTTCTTTTAGGGATACAATTTTCAAGCGTATCGAGCGGGTAAGAGACTCTCACGGTCGAAACGAGCCGTTCCAAGATCGCCTGCTGATTTCTACTATACAGTCGTCATTGGTATTTAAACGGGATCTCTGTTGGTTATTGTTCCAGTGGCTGGGTTTGGGTATAATGGCAGTGGGCGTTTGGGCATGGACCGAAAAGGACACGTTCAACAACCTGTCCAGGCTGACGAACGTCGCGCTGGACCCAGCGTTTATCCTCATTCTAGTCGGTAAGCAACAACTATAACGGCCGGCTTCCCGTTCGGGATAAAGAAAGAAATGTTTCCTGTAATTACGCGCGATGTTGAGTCCTCGATTGGACGTTCTCGGTCGGGCTTTCAAATAAATTAATACTCGGCGAACACTTTGAATGGGGGGAAAATTCTGCCGTGAACTTTTGAAAAGCGAGATCAAACGTAATTAGGCTCGACCCAGTCGGCCGGTGTAAGGAAGTGCTTTCCGAGGTTCGCTCGCAACAAATAAAATAGACTTCTCCCTTTCGCCTTCGTTGCCAGGGAGACCGAGTCCGACCGGAGCACCACGCGTCTTATATATATACAAACTTCGGAGCGCAATTAATGAATTGAATCGTATCTGATCTTCGGAGTATAAATCGCGGCCTGTCTCCGAACGATCGTAGTTTAGACCGCGGCTAGAACGTTTTATTATAATTCCTCGGGACAGGGATAAACAAAAGTAAGCGGTTTAGCCAGATTTAGCCGGGATTAGTTCGTATCGTTGTCGGATATTTAATATTTATCGCTGCGCGATACGAAATGGTATTTGGAACCGCGCGCGGAAGTAAGACGGATTATCAGAGATGTACAGAGAGATTCCACGTAGAGACAGAAATTCGACCACGATTTCGGCGGGTAGGTGAATGGTCCGGGTCTCAGGAATGTTCTCCGTCCAATTCAAACATCCCCCAACTGGGGCGGGAAACCGTTTTCTGGGTCCGTACAGGACCAAATCGAATTTGCACGTGATCTGGTCTACCGTTGCCAAAAGAACGAGGGATCAAACGGAAAGGTCGAGTTTGGGAAACGGGGTTCCTGGTTCCGGATTCCCACTTGACGACGTTTAAAAGCAATTCATTTCACGCGATTTGTCCGACGAGATACATATACATATATAGTTCGATCGTAATTCAAGTCTTTATACTCCGGTGGGTAAATTTGAAACCGTAGCAACGTCCCTGCGCTATTTTTATCTCGTGTATTGGATCAGAGAGTTGGATTACTATCTTATAACTAAATATTGATGTTCAACCGGAATGATTTCCCTGCTGTTGCAGGTACAGTGACATTCATTATTGGATTTACTGGATGTGTCGGTGCACTCAGGGAAAATACGTGCCTCCTAGCTGCGGTGAGCGCTCGGCATTCAATAAAACATTTATTCTGTACTTTGATCATCTTTTTTAAATTATACCGATCAGAAAGGAAACAGACTCGCCGGGGAATACGTTTTCGCAATCAGTTTTAAAACTAGATTCGTATAAAACGAAAGAGTAAACGCGCGTCAAGCGGTCTGGGAATAACTTTAATTGTCAGTATCTCGTAAACTATGTTTCTCGGTAAACGTCCGTGTCGCAGCGAAGTGCACACAGCCGTGTTTGGCTTGATGAGTTTTACAAACTGGCAAAGTTTCGTTAAAAAGTGGGCCACTCGAAGTGCTCTCCTTGTTACTAGGAAAGTACCTAAGAGTGCCATTCGACTTTCCTCGAGCACGTATTGTCGTTTCTTCCGCGTAAAAAGGCAGTAACTTGAGAGTCTGAATCGGGATCATTATTTTTTTTATACCTAATTAATTGGGAGTTTGAGCGTTGATAGTTTTATGTTCGTCGCAGTGCTATTTGTTTATGAATTCGTTTCAGTATGCGATATTCCTGGCGTTGTTATTGTTAATGGAGATGGCAGCCGGTGTTTTAGGGTTTGTCTTTAAAGACTGGGTAAGTCACGTCGTACGATTAATAATAATTTAGTAACGACGGTAATAAGCTGATCGTTCGAACATTGTGTGTAACTCAGAATCTTTTATTATATACACGAATGCAAAAGTTGGCGAAATAGCCGCGCTAGGTAAAGGTAGAATTAATAAATTGATTCAACGAATAGATAAAGTCACAAGCCACTGGCGGCTTCCAAGCGTTCATCATTCACTATAGGGAAGATCCTGATCAGCAGAATCTCATTGATTGGATTCAAGAAGATTGGGTATGTATCACGACTCGCTTGGCTTCCCCAGCTTTGCTTCTCCAATTTCACGAAACAACTTTTCGAATCCCAGTTTCAATCGCAAAAAATCTGTCCCGATATTCGTGATCTCAATTTTTAATTGTCTCTGGCAACCGATCTCCATGAAATACACGTACACGTGATCGCGCGCGCGCTGCCACAGAATTTGTTAATCGATGGTTCGCCGATCAATTGCGGTTTACGAGATTTCAATAGGAACCTCGGCATGCGCCCGCAATTCTGGCAATCCTATCACTACCTACCTACCGATGCTGTTGCACCATCTCCTTTTGACCACCGCAATTTCCATCCTCGCAACGTTATACCACTGCACCGTGCAAACCCAAACTCCGATTCCCAAAGTTCAATGGAATGCTTTTCATTTCTTGATCCTGTACAACGTAAGACGTCCATCCTTTCGCACCACGCGTGTTTTTGTCCTCGTCGTCTTTGATTTTTTTCTTAAACCTAACATCGTTGCCTCCTATCCCCGTTTGCTCGGGCGTTTAATATTGCACCACTCGCGGCCGTTGGTCACAGAATTATTTATGGGCGTTTGGAAATTCGCACACGCACGCACGGTAGATGTAATTCCGAATTGCACGTTTTACGATCCACGGTTGGGAACAATTTTTTTTTATTAACGTTGCGTCAGGTGTCGAACACAATGGGGGAGGGTCGAGAGAGAGAGAGAGAGAGCGCGTTTCGCAAAACCTTTTGTTTCGCTCGGCAATCGGTTTCCTAAATTAATATCGAAATTGATTGGACGCGGAAATGATGTCACGAATAAAAGCAGAACCGTATAAATATTCGGTTCTGTATACCGATCGATCAATATGCAAAAGGTATTTTGCGTGACGTTCGCAAATACGTTTTGCGTGCGGTTGCATGAAGATTTATATTGGACAAAACGAGAGAGAGAGAGAGTGAGAGACAGAGAATTCGATAAAATGTTATTTTGTCGCAGTTACAGTGTTGCGGCATCGAGGGTCCTAAAGACTGGGATCGCAACAATTATTTCAATTGTTCGTCGAGCGACATTGGCTCGAGGGAAGCATGCGGCGTGCCTTTTAGCTGTTGTAAACGAAAGCCAAATGTAATTTCCCCGTTTCGACGTAAACGTATTTCACATTTATTACATTCCCGTTTTAATGCGTTTATCGTTCTGAATTTCGTACCTGTCGAACTGCAACGTTCATTTGCATGCGAACATTGCGGTTCAGACGTTTCTATAGTAATATCAAATTTTATCGCGTCCCCAATTTTTTATTCATACGTTCGTCTATACATATGTATGTATACCTGCGACCACTCCCCGAACCTTTATTTCTCGATGCTTACAGGAGATTATTAAAAACAAGCAGTGCGGCTATGACGTTAGAAAACCTAGTTATGTAAGTAACTTTACAGTTTTTTATAACACCCGACTCTCTTACTTGTCGTGTTTGCAAAAGTAACTCGATCCAAAAAAGAGAGAACAACACTCACTTCCTCCTTCATTTTAACATCGCTTCGATTCTTCCTGCGATCATGTTTCTTCTTGCTTTTACTAAAAACGTCTCGCATATTCCACACCTATACTCGTTCCTCGTACGTATTTCTTTCGTTCGCTTTGAGTCAGTTGGACGGTTCCACCCGCACTTTGGTTTAAACGTTGTTTCGCCGGTCGTGTTCGGCGTACGATCCGCGAGTGTTCGTCGATCGATGTAAAAGTAGCTTGACGAAGGTGACGAGACGGGAAAAATAAAGAGAATGGTTCCGCGATTCGGACGATTGCACAGTAGCCGAAGTAAAAAAAAAAAGCGAGGCTACCGGCTCGGCGATGTTTGCGAGCGTTATCGGCATGCTGCAGGCACGACAACGTAAATCCCGAATCTTCGAGCTCCAAAGCTCTTCCTTCCTGTAAGCGGTATTTTTTTCAATCGTTCTGTTTGCTCCCTCGGGCAGACTGGGGAAAGGAGTATATACGAGAGGGGCTGTCTGAGAGCGGGCGAGGAATGGCTAGAATTGAATCTCGTACCTGTCGCTGGCACCGTTGTCAGCACTATGGTTTTACAGGTAGAACGAAACCAGCCAGTCGTGATAAACGACAGCTCGAACTTTCCCTTCGCATATTTTAAATCGGTACGTCTCGCGATCACTTTGACATCGGCCGTCCCGCGCTCTCTAAATCAGGTTTAAAAATTGAAGTATTCGTTTCATCTTTTAATTGCCCGGGAAGAGTCCCGGTAATTTTAGGATCCCCGGAAACCCGGCTTTAATATTCCCTCTCTCGGGGGAAATGGGTTCCGTAAAAATAGTCGTGTATTTTAAAAGGAAATTAACTGCAAATATCTAATATCTCTGGCGGAGTTTGCATAATGCATTGAGCCGGGATAACGTTAATAAAACATTCAGAGAGATCCACGGCCGCGCGACGTCAAATTAATTTAATGTACAAACATTAATTTAGCCGGGAGCTCATAATTCGTGGTCCATAAAAATCCTTGAAAAAGCCCCGCGTCGCCGTTCGATGGACTTATTACGGGCCATTATTATGGGAAAGTTCCGACCTGCTCGTCGCATATTGTTTATTAGTTGATATGTCCGAGTCACACAGTCACGGTGTCGCATGTAAATGTTTTACGTATACGTTGACATTTATTCGTTGTTCTCATTTGACTCGCATGAAGCACATCGTTTAACGAGATATACATCTGCGTACGTACTACCGTTGTAGCAGCGATCCGTGCGTATGAACAACGTCGAAGCACCGGAGATCCTGTAAGTACTTTGAAAATGTTTCACGAGCACACTTCGATCGGAATTAATTAGCCTTTCTTTTTTCCATGGGTACAGTGTACGTTGTCGCGTAATAAATGGACCGCTCATGCGAAGCTGACACGCGACGTAATACGAGTTTTCGCCGTGCGCAGAAATCGGCACCATAAATTACGGCGAGGTCGCCGCATAATCGTGACATTCGGGAGATTACATTTCCTTCCTTGGCGTATGCAGAATAAAAGTCCGAACGAGCTAGTGTGGGTACGGTCTACGTACGCGCGTATACCTACGCAGACGTTGGCCAAATAAATATTTCAAACGTCGCCCCGCTCCGGCGGCGTCGCGCGGGATAAAAAAATAATCCCGCGCGATGAATTATTCTGTTATCACTCAGTATTATTTCATGCTCACGGCTTACACGATCGCCGTAATAATCGTGACGATTTTCATGAAAATTAAGAGCACTCTGTACTTAATTAAAAATTAATTTTCCACAGTCCTTCCGCTAACGAAGTTATCTGCATGCACGGAATTAATTAATATAAAAATACGGTTAACGTCGGAGGAAGGAGGAACGCAATTTGTTTAATTGAATATTTGAAAGGTAACGCGCGAGCGTCAATGCGCCCGAGCAAATAGCCGCTTTGAACTGCGCGTAGGAAAATCGCAAGACGGAATGAATTAGCCCGTCCCCACCGAGGCTCCCTCCGTTTCGATGAAAACCCTTAAAGTAATTAGTGCTTGTGACGCGTCGCCGACGAGGGGTCCGAGAATCGTCGCGAAAAAGGCGAAGATCGGTGGAGAACCGGACAGGGCCGGTGTGCGGGAAAGACGCGGAAAGGGTACGCGCAAAGGATTTGCGTGGTTCACGCGACGCG
>SMSR01016188.1:0-35895 GCA_019453355.1 Ceratina japonica | reverse complement strand
TGACATAAGTTTCATTCAAAACTGTCTGTCAATACCTAATAAATTAGCGATAGAAGTCTGGGAAATCACTCTTTTCCATATGACTACATGTAAAATTGTAAATAATATTTATATTAATATCTCATCATTAAGCTATCCAAATGACTTAAAAATTGTTTTGAGGTATCCTGGTATACTGTTATAGACAATCCAATTTTTTTTTTAAGATCTATCTGTTAATTCCTTAATTGGATGAACCTCCTTAACTGCAATAATTAATTTTGTATTTCTTATACATTATACATTCTAATACATTGAAAATGCAACAATATGTGCGAAGTAATTAACTATTATTCTCACAAGAATATGACCAAAATAAAAGTTTACATATTATAAATTTAAAATAAGGGATTTAATCTCTCCCAATCATACACAGTTCGCGTTTGACATTTCATCCCCTAACTAAGTGAAGAGCAGAGGACAGTGTACAGTTATTATTATTCTCACAAGAATATGAGTCACCAAAATAAAAGTTTGCGTATTATAAATTTAAAATAAGGGGTTTAATCTTTCCCAATCATATACACTTCGCGTTTGACATTTCATCCCCTAACTAAGTGAAGAGCAGAGGACAGTGTACAGTTATTATTATTCTCACAAGAATATGACTCACCAAAATAAAAGTTTACGTATTATAAATTTAAAATAAGGGGTTTAATCGTTCTCAAATCATACACAGTTCGCTTTTGACATTTCATCCCCTAACCAAGTGAAGAGCAGAGGACAGTGTACAGTTATGCGAGGAGTCCTGTGGGTAGACGCGGTTGATCGTTGAGTTTTTCCCGGAGTGAGATGGGTCGGCGAATCCTGGCGAGTACAAGGTCGCGGGACAAAGGAGGCCGATCGATAAAAGGCAGCGGGCGAAGAATCGTCGCGGGGGTCGTTGCTCTCTCCCGAGTCACGGCGCATCGGTGCCGAATACGAAAGGGATTCGTACTCGAGGCAGTGACGGGGTCGAGGAGTCTCGTTTAAATAAGTTAGCAGCGCGCGGTGTGGTGCCTCCGCCGCCGCCGCCGCTCCGGGCCTGTTCCTCCGCGTCGTCGAGCCGCGCGGCGCGCCGCGCCGAGACAGAGGGCAGGAGGAGGACGAGCAGAAAGAGCGCGGGTGACAGAGGAGGAATGAGAAATGAACGGGGAAAGAGAGACGAGTGCCGAGGGAAATTGCACGTGGCGGTACGCGATTGGCTCGCACCTGTCTCCTCGGACCGCCTTCCTTCGGTACCGGGATCGCATGCCTGCGTACCTAATACGCTTTCTTACTCGTTGCATACGCGGCTGGCTGGCTGCAACCGTGCATGTGCACTCGAACGTGGCCGCGGACCCGCACACCTTCACACCGGGCCGGCCAAGGTGTTCGTGCCGTGTAATGAACCACCACCGCACCCGGCTTGGCCTCCTCCGCCTCCCACTACACGGCCGGTCGACGTGGATCGCGGGACACCGGCCGCGGTAGTGGGGTACCGGAACAACCGTGGAGGGGTACGGAAGGTTCCCCGAACGCGAGCAAAGGACGGACTATCAAGTACATATTATACTTTTGTATGTACCCGCGGCGCGGCGGGTCGGGGGCGGCATACCCGCGGTTGCACACGGTTAATCTATCTCCGGGTAGACACTAAAGCGCAAGATGGAAGTCTCCTTCCATTACGATTGCCATATTTGCAACTACGTGCTCTCCTGCCCTCCCCCCGTCCACCTTCTTCTTCGCCTCCTCCTCCTCCTCCTCCTCTTCCCGCTCGCTGGGTCTCGTCGTCCCGTTCAACACCCGGCGATCGCGAACGATCTTCGGGATCATCACGGCTCCCTTTGTTCGCCGAGTGACTCCTGTCGGGCTCGATGAGTTACCTTACGACCGGGATCGTTTTTCTCTTCGCTGGGGGCTCTCGATCCCGATCGTACGCGACGCGACAGACACCGACCGATGGGTGGAGGCAACGAGCAACGATCTTTTTAATCGCTCGCCAGTTAAACGCGAATCGTTTCGTTTTGCAATTGACATTTAATGATCCGGCTTGAGAATCGTCAGAACTATTGCAGACAGACCGTTTGGAAGGTCGATTCCTTCGGGGCGATCATTGAAATCACTTCGTTCCATTTCCTCTCAAGTGATCTTAAACCTTGTAAAATTGTAATGACATTCTGCAGAATTTTTTAAACGGTGATAGAGTAGAACAGCTTTAACAGGCAATGTTTCAGGGAAAAATTTGGAATATATTTTTACTGTAAGTAATTCTTCAAGAAAGTATGGTTTAATGATGTAGTTGTCAATCACGTTGACTAAGTATGTGACATATTACCTAATATAGTGAATACACCTAATTTCTGATCACGTCACAGTTTTTATAAACCAGTGAATAGAAATTTTGACATGAACAGGAATTGAGACATTTTCTATACTCTAATTATTTTTTAATATTAATTTAGACACGAACAGGAATTGAGATATTTTCTATACTCTAATTATTTTTTAATATTAATTTAGACACGAACAGGAATTGAAACATTTTCTATACTCTAATTATTTTTTTTTATGACTTAGACACACATGTAACCGTGGTTGCATGATTTTATTATGTCTATACGAAGAGGTTTAGTTTCAGACAAGAGGACCTTGACTGCGGTTCGCTTAGGAGAGTCAAAAGACGAAGGCCATTCAGGGAACTCTTGGGTCATCGTAAATCATGCAACACGTGGGTCCCCAAAAAAAGCCGAGAAAAAGCAACATATGTCTTTAAATGAATGGGGCATGGAAGGGTACCTAACTCTTTTCCGCTTTTAAATTCGTTTCAAACTGAAACCCTTTTTTAAGGATGACCGGTAAGTACCAACAAACGTCAGTGCGAATATCCATCAAGCGATATTATATTTATATTCATGTTTACATGAATTAACAAATTTATATAAGTAATGCATATAGTTGTGTCATTGAATATATGCCTAGACTTTAAATAAATATCATATATCTTCTCTATTTACATAAACGTTTCTCGCATTGATTAAAAACTCCCGAACAAGCTGATCTGTACCACTGAGTTAAAACAACGATAAAGGATCCCGTGAAACCATGTGGTGCCCCAGTGAACACGGGATCTATCGCCGGGTACCAGTTCTCCCGGTTCTCCATTAGAGGCCCGTCCACCTTCCCGCCTCTTTCCTCAAATCTCGGACGTTTTCATCGTGCATTGGCAGGAGTTATTGGAAATCCGCGTGTTTGTTGGTTCGATCAGTAACGCGTTAACCGTGTCCGGGGTTTGTTATCTCCGTACGAAGCCGGCGGAGAAACAAAAACAGCGTCCGGGGAGCATGAAGTAATAAAGAACGTCGCGGGCCGGGCAGCCCGCGCGCGCGAGAGGGAAGGGTTTCAGTTAGACGAGAAGAGCCGGCGGCGGGAAGTGAAGCGAGGGGGGCCGACCCGAAGATCGTTCGGCGACCTGTTAAGTAACCAGCAGATTTACAGGGGCCCTATCTTATCGACCGGCCGCGTACACCGTCCCTCGCGCTTATTTATTCGTTTGCAAATGAATAAAGAAGGCCGATCGATGCCGTCGCGGTACCGTAGCCGCGCCGCGTTACAAGTCGCTATGGATTCCAATCTATAGAAGCGAGCTGTATAGAAGTTTCGCAGGTCGCGGCGCGGCGGCGACGGTGCCTCCTCGGGAACCGGCGGCGGAGGGGCCCTGTGCGGCGAGCCGGGCCCGGGGCATGTCATACGCGAAACCCTTATCTCGTCCCGGGCGAAATCATGATCGTTCCTCGCGCGAACTTCCCCGTGGGACAGCCGGCTACACCAATTCACGGCCGCAACACGTAGTGTGAGAGGGTTTTAATGTTACCCGCTGCTTGGCCAGGGAATTTATCGTTATTTGTAATCGGGGCCGGTCGAGTTTCTCTCGCCGGAGCCGCGCCGATTCGCCTTTCGGCCGGGCGCCCGTGCTCCAGAGGGGTGCGTACCTCTCTTTGTTATACCTCCGCGATCGGGGAGACCTCCCGCCCCCTCCGCCGCCCGATCGACGTCGATCCTCCTCTTCTGGTGGGCCCCGGGAGAAAAAGTCGCCGGATATCGGCGTACACAACGTGGTTAACGCGTGGTTTATCTGCCCGTGAGGAGGAATCAATTCTGATCTAATCCGAGGGTACTTGCGAGCCAGCGAGCGAGCGAGCCTGTTGTTAGTGGAGGAGGACTTGTTTAGGACCGCTGATACCCGATACCGAGTCTCGCCGCATCTCATTATGTATCAGAAAAATTTGATCGATGCTAATTTTAAGTCTGAAGCGAAGACAAAATCTAACGTAGAGGGAATAAAATATATGAGAACGATCATTCGTTTCCGGCATCTCAGATATTAACATACGACTAACTACTGTTCGCACTTTGATTAAAAATAATCAGAACGGGGCATCGGCCAACCCTAGTCGGTCTATGGTGAGGGGCAACCGCGAAGCCGAGGTGTAATAATCGTAATAATCATCGCGGCAATAACGAGCGAAAGGCGTGGCGCGAGGGAAAGGGCACGAAGAAAGGGGGCGTGCGTGTTAAATTGGTGGCGTGCGTGTTCGCGTTATGATCAAGCCTGGAAGGCTTTTACGACGGATTATTATTTAAATGCTCCCACGGGCCCGGTTGAACGGTGGGAGGTAGGAAAGGGAAGAACGCCTGAACTCCTGTTGGACACCTGCTTCAGGTTTACTGCCTTTCGGCTTACCTTTCTTCAAGCAACCCATTCACGGTATAACAATATGATTAGTATAACCTGGAAAATGTATTTAGGGTATTTAGTTGCGCTTCGGGGACAGTAAAACTTGCATAGAAGATCGATTATAGTTCTCTAGCATCTCCGGTATAGCTTCACCCTGTCTGATTACCGTGTCTAATAGAGTAGAAATATTTCGTGAATGAGAGGTCTTTAAGTCAGAGAATCTCAGTGGGACTGAGTATATTTCGTAAATATAGATTTCACGCCCTTCCAAATTTTTAGTAAATGGTTGAGGAAAATCCTGAAATTGAGTCATATTTGTATGAATAATCATTGTGAATAGAAATGAAACTTGAATAATATTGAGAAATGTTTAAAAATGCATTCCAACCCAGTTAATACCAAATTTTGAAATTATAGATTTCACACCTATTCAACCCTTTAATAAATGATTGAAGAAACTCCTGAAATTGAGTTTTAGCTATTTGTACGAATAATCTTTCTGAATAGAAATGAAAATTGAAACTCTATTCAACCCTTTAATGAATGATTGAAGAAAATCCTAAAATTGAGTTTCAGCTATTTTTACAAATAATCTTTGTGAATAGAAATGAAACTTAAAAAATATTGAGAAACGCTTAATTAAAAATTTATTCCAACCCAGTTGATATCAAATTTTGAAATTATAGATTTTACACCTATTCAACCCTTTAATAAATGATTGAAGAAAATCCTAAAATTGAGTTTTAGCTATTTCTACAAATAATAATTGTGAATAGAAATGAAAACTACAACTCATCAAATTTAAAAAGTACTAAAACTTGTTTAAATTCAATAAGTAGTGAATTTTTAAAAATCGACTAATTGATTTTTGAGGAGTTGATTACTCAACACTGAGGATCGAAAGTTTCTTGCATTCCAAAAAAATATTAACCAGAAGGAAATGTAACCCTTTAAGTAGATATAAAATCGATAAGGAAGTCGAAGAAAAGAATCAGACGACCGACGATTGAAATGGGGTCGTAGGGTCTTAATGGCAGCGGCGAACTTGACCAGAAAAGTTAAAGAGATCCGCGAATTGTCGATTGGTCACGGCAGCTCGCAGACCCATAACCGAGCCATTTAGTTAATCTAATCTTCATCCGGGCGGAGTAGTGGGCAACTCCTGAGGGAAAGGTAGAAAGGAAGGGAATCAGGGCGAAGGCGAAAACGGGTTGGCGAGCGAAAAGGAGAGCCGCAGCCCGTTTTCTGCGAGCGTGAGCGGATCATTGCGTGGCAGCGCATGTGAACATTGTTCCGAGCGCAATTTAAACGGCGTTTGACCAACGGGTCAATCTGCCGGCACTAATGCGCTCATGCCTCTATAATAGACCTCGGACCGAAGTTATACGCCAGAACATCGTTTCCTTTTTCTATTCGACTATTTACGAGCCGCGACGATTGGATTCGAACAGACGCGTTAACGCGAGATCGAAAAGACTATTTAGATCACAACTAAAAGCGAAATTCCCTGATCTATGTTTTTATTTAACCTCATTATCAATTTCTATTTTTATTCAGTTGCAGTAAAATGATCACTTATATTTATTCCCTTATAATATACAGCAGATAAAATAAAATTATTAATTTCCCAGTTACTTAAAAAAACTGTTTTCCTTTATTTATTTCGTTGTGGAGAGCATTTTGTTTCTCTCAGGTTCAGGCGCAGGATTTAGCATCAGTTCCGAGCCCGACCAGGCAGAGAAGGCATCCGTGATTTTATAACGACACACGGTAATTAAGTTTATTCGCCGATCGGATCGCCCTGTTAGCGAAGCAAACGATGCGTTCGTTTCGTTTTCTCGCCTCGCGCGCCGTTCCTTGGGAAACCGGTCTAAACGTTTCCGCTCGGAAAAATCGGCGACGCGGACGATCGGAGATCAGAGAGAGAGGCGCTCGATATTTTCGAGAACCGATCAGACGGTAGTACATATTTAATTGCGATGCTCAATGACCAATGCGTGTAGGTTAATGTAATGTGTATAAGTAAACCGGAGTCATTCTGTCGGCTGTTAGCGTGTTAGCAGGCAAGTGTATCTACAGAGACGATTTTTAATCAGCGAAGCCATTCAACAGTTTTGATCGTGGAATTCATGCTCGAGGCTTGTCTCGTTGTGTTTATGAAGTTGTATCGAACGAAAAAATTCTTAACGATACACGGATGTCCCCGATTTTATCTCTCGTCCAGAATATATTTTTAGACATTCTTAATATTCAATATAAATAACGATTTCAATGCTACAGGTTTATTGAATTATTTCCCATTTTTATATGACATATTAAATACAGGGAATAATAGAATTAAATGAAACAGCAAATTAATATTCAATAAAGAATACCGACGGACTTAGTTAATTTTTCGTAACTGTTTTCGCATAGAGCGAGAGAGAGAGAGAGAGATATGTGCTATTCACGCCATTAGTAAGATTTACGCTTTGACCCGGCCAAGTTTTATCCGGTCGATTGGCAATGTCCAATGAGCGACGATTAATGCCACTCGTTTAGCCGGGCCGCGATAATTGCCATTGGCTTTAGTTGAAAACTGAGTTATGCGCGTGGACGAAAATTCGTCGGGGGCATCATTGAGACTCGCGATGATTCATAGCCGGTGCATACCTGCCTGCATATAGGTCGGTCGTAACGATTTTCGTATCGCGAGAACTGGCACGGGCATCACCGTTTTTGCGCATTCCCTTTCGACAGCTCGTTAACGTAGCCCGGATCTAATTGCCGCTGATTAGCGTCGCATTGAAATAATTAAAAACGGTGCCAAAGCAACAAACTTCTCCGGCGCGTTGCGCAATCCGCGTTCATTTCTTACGTAACGAGTTCTAATTAGGGTTCCGTACAAATAAACATTATCTTCTTTTCAGAGAAGCTCGGCTCGTCTGTAATATACGAGGTCGGGCCATAATTCGTGGCCGCCGTACTTCTTTTTTTTTTTAAAGCGAATGGGCGCGGAATGCAATGTTTCGAGTCGGTCCGCGAGCGTTCCCGCGGGCCGAGTCCGACGGAAAAAAGGGGCAAGAGGAAAAATCCAGAAAATGGAATGATATTAATTTCAGGACGCAATGCAAAGCGAATTTCACGACGATGTCTCACTAGCAGCTGCGCTAAGAGATTTACTGTTATCGACGCGCGGCCATTGGAACAGAAAGCCATTACTTTACGTGCCACGATATACATGGTGATTCTAAAATACCCTGTAACGCGTGAAAGACGAAAAGATATGGTGAACGGATACGGAAACCGATTTTTCCGAGTTATTAAATCACGTAGCAAAAAGACAACAGGAAGCGTCGTTGTAAATTCAACGGGCGATCGGACTATTTTCGGAGAGATATCCTGCAGTTCATTTATACGTCCCATCAATGATTACGCGCGACGCTAAAACTGAAACATAATCGTATTTAGTGACGTGCGGCGATTAAAATAGAAACGCGGCAATATAGCCTCCCATGTCGTTCCGCGCCTCTTGTTATACACACAAAATTTCAAATTCAACTTATTATTAAATCTACTGTTCGCCTAATCCAAGTGCCGTAATTATATTACGAGCGGACTTAATTTTAGACCAGACGCGATTGCACACGATCGGGTCTATGATAGATAAATATTAGATGAAAATTGTTGACATTAAGATTTGGCAACGACAGGCGAAATCCGCTCCGCTCGCTAATAACTCGTCTGAAAACTGACGGCACCAGCTAATTGGAATATAATAACGGCGCACGGCAATACACGCGCGGCATAAATAATAATTTAATTATAAGCACGCAAAATCACGTTAAAAAATGCGTATATTTTTGAATCACCTTGTAGAAGGTTGATCAAATTACGGGGACCCGTTTATGATGGTTGGNTCGTATTTAGTGACGTGCGGCGATTAAAATAGAAACGCGGCAATATAGCCTCCCATGTCGTTCCGCGCCTCTTGTTATACACACAAAATTTCAAATTCAACTTATTATTAAATCTACTGTTCGCCTAATCCAAGTGCCGTAATTATATTACGAGCGGACTTAATTTTAGACCAGACGCGATTGCACACGATCGGGTCTATGATAGATAAATATTAGATGAAAATTGTTGACATTAAGATTTGGCAACGACAGGCGAAATCCGCTCCGCTCGCTAATAACTCGTCTGAAAACTGACGGCACCAGCTAATTGGAATATAATAACGGCGCACGGCAATACACGCGCGGCATAAATAATAATTTAATTATAAGCACCCAAGATCACGTTAAAAAATGCGTATATTTTTGAATCACCTTGTAGAAGGTTGATCAAATTACGGGGACCCGTTTATGATGGTTGAAGAGCGGCAATTAAATTGTTTCCACGGGCTAAGATGACGGCTAATGATTCGGCCATTATTTTCATTTCAGGGTTGTTCACCTTTTTCACGTTTTATATACACGGACATTTCTTCTTCGGATATTATGTACACTGACTTCGTTTGACAAGGTAATTGTAAAACGCCGAGTTTTTAATTGAAAGGCTGACTATTACGAACAGGAACTGAATGATAGCGTCATAAATTGTTCCCGCATCTCGTCCGGGATTCAATCCTTTTATGATCATTAAATTAAATAATGAGAGAATAATAAAGGCAGTTGTAATTTTATTTCAAAAGTTCTGATTTTTATTTTACGAATNCTTAAATCTAATATGTGACATAAGAAAACCATTTGTACCATTTCTTCGTCGAGCTTGTCAAATGAATAATCCGAGTAGGGTAAGAATCTGGTTTTTGTCTTGTAGTTTTTTAGGATGAATTTTAACCCTGAAAATCGGTGGGAGCTCGAAGAATGTCCTTGAAAACAGCAGGAGACGTTTTGTTCAAATTGTTTTGTAATAACGTCCACTTTCAGTTGACTCTCCGTTAAATCTCTTAAATCTAATAAGTGTCATGAGAAAACCATTTGGACCATTTCTTCGTGGAACTTTCCAAATTAATAACCCGAGTAGGATAAGAATCTGGTTTTTGTCCTGTAGTTTTTCTGAAGTTTTTTAAGATGAATTTTAACCCTGAAAATCGGTGAAAGCTTGAAGAATGTTTTTGTTCTTAAAAACAGCAGGAGACGTTTTGTTCAAATTGTTTTGTAATAATGTTCACTTTCAGTTGACTCTCCGTTAAATCTCTTAAATCTAATAAGTGACATGAGAAAACCATTTGGACCATTTCTTCGTCGAACTTTCCAAATTAATAATCCGAGTAGGATAAGAATCTGGTTTTTGTCCTGTAGTTTTTCTGAAGTGTTTTAGGATAAATTTTAACCCTGAAAATCGGTGAAAGCTCGAAGAATGTCCTTAAAAACAGCAGGATACATTTTGTTCAAATTGTTTTGTAATAACGTTCATTTTCAGTTGACTCTCCGTTAAATCTCTTAAATCTAATAAGTGACATGAGAAAACCATTTGGACCATTTCTTCGTCGAACTTTCCAAATTAATAACCCGAGTAGGATAAGAATCTGGTTTTTGTCCTGTAGTTTTTCTGATGTTTTTTAGGATGAATTTTAACCCTGAAAATCGGTGAAAGCTCGAAGAATGTCTTTGAAAACAGCTGGAGGTGTTTTGTTCAAATTGTCTGTTTCCTCGTAACGTTCGCTTTCAGTTGACTTTCCGTTAAATCTCTTGTACCCTTTCTTCGTCGAGCTTTCCAAATTAATAATCCGAGTAGAATAAGAGTCTGGTTCTTGTCCAGTAGTTTTTCTGATGTTTTTTAGGGTGAATTTTAATCCTGAAAATCGATAAAAGATCGAAGAATGTCCTTGAAGACAGCAGGAGAAGTTTTGTGCAAATTGTCTGTTTTTTCCTAACGTTCACTTTCAGTTGACTTTCCGTTAAATCCCTTAAATCTAATAAGTGACATAAGAAAACCATTTGTACCCTTTTTTCGTCGAGCTTTCCAAATGAATAATCCGAGTACAATAAGAGTCTAGTTCAATCAGAATTTTAACCGTGAAAATCGATAAAAGTTCGAAGAACATCCTTGAAGACAGCAGGAGACATTTTGTCCAAATCGTCTCCTTTCTTCTAAACAACATTCACTTTCAGTTAACTTCCATTAAATCTCCGGAATGCGAATATATCTTTGTATCTATTCGCCATCAATAACTGTTCCAAAGGCGAAAATTTCGGGTCCGTGGCTAACGACACGAGAGCGGACGTCGTCCGAGTGCAATTGTCGCGGGCAGAGGAACCGGTCAGGCACCGAATAGCCACGAACAAAACGGAGCAGCTGCGGGGGTGTTCGCAGCTGACCATCGCATCGACCAGTGGAGAAACAAAAAGTGGGGGCGACGACGCACGAGGCCAGCCCGAGCGTTGACCATCCGTCCTGACGGTGCATTGTCCAGACTCGTGCCCATTAGATGCACGCCAATTCCCATTGATAAAGTCCTCCGGTCCTTTCACCATTATCCCCCATTATTCCCGTCGCGAACCACCGCCGCCGCCGCCGCCGCCGCCGTCGCTGCTCCTACCTGTGCGGGAATATTTTATAATCGGAGAAACGGCGGGCCCTGCCCCCTTTTGCGGGGCTAATCAACGCCCACGCAAGCTGCGCCACGGGTCGCAGTCATTGTGACGGGACCGCGGCTGCGTCGCAACGGTTCTGCGTTCGGGAACGACGCACTCGTGCCGCGCGCCACGGAATCGTCGCCCGATTCCGACGACACATTTACCGCCGTTTGTGTTCTACACGGCTTGCACACCCGGGCGACATGTGTGCGCCGAGTGAAAACGACTGATTGGATTTTCACGATTTGGCACCGAGGTTCACGTCATGGACGCGAGAGAATGTCAAGGATGACAGTGACGGTCGAGAGGTTCTTTGAATTTTGCCCGATCTGCGAGTCTTCTTCTTCTGTCCTCGTTGAATGCAACCCATTGTTCCATAAGCGTTCGGTTTATAATTTTTAGCCAGCGAGTATTTTCACAGAGATTCAACGTGTTAAATCTTGAAATATATTTCTTAAATACAATTTTAAAAAGAATCAATGTTTTTTTAATTCCAATCTTATTATAATTATAATTAGAATTTCTTAAATAAAATTCTAAAAAGAATCAATGTTTTTTTCAATTCCAATCTTATTATAATTAAAATTAGAATTGTATATACGTCGAACATTAAACTCCAGTTTTGGGAGCTTAACTTCAGCCACATTAACCGCAGGGATTAAGAATAAAGCTTGACTCTTGAAAGCTCCCCTGTTCTTTTCGTTAGACAAATCGACGTGACACGCGACATGGAGAGAGAGAGAGAGGCAGATTTGATAGACAGGCCACGCAGGATTTCTCGTCATTTCCGCGCGTTTATCCCTGAAAAGTAGGGTGTAAGAAGGGTAGCAGCTGTCTTCCTCTCTCCGTTTTCCCGGTTTACCGAAACCCGGCTACTTCCTTCTTCCACGGCCGCGTGCCCTTCGGTAGTCGCACTCGCTTTGGATTACGACCGATTATTTTTAAATTGTTTTCACAGGGAAAAGTTATTTATAAACGCGGCTGATGAGTGACCCTTGGCGGGCCTGTTTCTCGGATTCTTCCCCGTTTCTGTTACGAATCCGACGCGATACCGCTTATTAGACAAGCCGGAAATTTATTTCTGTATTCTACAGTGAATTATTGTACGCTCCCGTAAATACAAACAATAACAGAATTTATGATAGTTATTATTTGACAGTGAGAGATCAAATTCGCCGATGCCGATGGTAGTCCCATAAATTGGGAGCACGGAGGACCGAAAGGAAAGAAAAGAGGGACGTTTGATATCGGGGGTGGCGCGTGGCTTTCGGTTTCAGGGGTGTAACGGGGCCATAAATAAAATCGGGGAAACCTCTCGTTTTCGGTTAGCGGCGCGCGCCTATTTCTGGACACGGACGTGTACGAGTAAGCTCGATGATGCGTGGAACTTTTACGTGTTTCAGGAAAAACCAGCCGCTCCCGTTGTCTACGGGGTTCTATCAATAGAAGAAACGTTCGTGAGAGGCTCGTGGAATTACTTGACACGCTTAGCCCTTCTTCCGTCCCTCACTTATTTTTCCTCTGTCCTNACGTTCGTGAGAGGCTCGTGGAATTACTTGACACGCTTAGCCCTTCTTCCTCCTCGGTCCCTCACTTATTTTTCCTCTGTCCCCGTGACGGGTTTACTGCACCCTTTATGAACCTCTAATTGATGGCCTTTTGAGTAACGGTCTCGTTTACACGGACTTCGCTCCTTTCTTTCCTGTTCCACTGATTGAAATATTATTCGCTCCATTATTTCACAATATTTCTTAGTGTTGAATGTTACAATGTAACTCCAGTTCAGCAATTCAGGTTCAATTCATTGCTAAGAATCATAGATAAAATTATTCTTTTTATTTTAAGTCTTTCGAATGAATATTTTCAATTGAACTGTTAGACTGTCAAATAGTTATGACATTTTCATGAGCAACTAGTTTTTTTTTTTTAATCAAGTGTTCATATGTTAATTAGTTTCTGCTGCTTCTGGTAATTCTAACGGTGATCGAGGTCGTCACGATGAATATGTACATATCTTAAAATAACATTCATGGAAATTTGAATAATTTTATTCTCTTTTTGGAATCCTGTTTTTTGACATAAATTATAATGACTGCTCTTGTCGATTTATTTAAGGAGGTTCATCTGGTACATGGCAAGTCAAATGCAAGTTATAGAAAAAGGGAGCTTGCTTGACTAGCGTTCATGTTAATAACGGAGGTTATCTATTGCTGAAAGATGCAGATTCCGTTTGTTGTGTCTATATATTTCTCGATTCATAGTCACCCAATCTACCTAAATTTGCAATTAAAATATTCGTTAAATGTTCCTCTTTAATATGACATAAATTTCATTCAAAACTGTCTGTCAATACCTAATAAATTAGCGATAGAAGTCTGGGAAATCACTCTTCTTCATATGACTACATGTAAAATTGTAAAAAAAATATTTATATTAATATCTCATCATTAAGGTATCCAAATGACTTAAAAATTGTTTTGAGGTAACCTGGTATACTAATATAGACTACTACATTTTTTTTTTGAGATCTATCTGTTAATTCCTTAACCGGATGAACCTCCTTAAAGACAGAAAACCTAATGAAACGCGATTCATTTTAATCGGTCGTCACGATAAACAGTGAAAGAACGAGCGATTACGAGTTCTCAAGTGCCTCGAGCGCTTGACTCATTGNTTTTTGAGATCTATCTGTTAATTCCTTAACCGGATGAACCTCCTTAAAGACAGAAAACCTAATGAAACGCGATTCATTTTAATCGGTCGTCACGATAAACAGTGAAAGAACGAGCGATTACGAGTTCTCAAGTGCCTCGAGCGCTTGACTCATTGCTGCGTCGCCTAAATACTTGTTACCGTAAGCGATGCTCGTCGAGTACTTAAAAATTGTTTGCTGTTCACACATTTGTACCGAACCACTTGCCACCCTTGTCCACTTATCCAGCGTGGTAGGTAGCGCGGCGGCTAAAATTAGTGGGAAGCGTGTCGGAAAAGGGAAGCGGGCACGAGCCGAGGAGAGAGCACGGCGCGGCGCGGCGCGGCGTGCTTTTCCCCGAGATAAATCTGTCCCGAGATTTTCATTCAATGGGAAGATCGTGTAAAGATTCGGCCCGCGGAAAAATTACCGTGCAACCGCGATTGTAATTGCGTTTTGTCCGTGTCCGCCGGAAACTGCTAATCTCATCGACGATGGTGTAAGTTACGGAGGAGAAAACTTCTCAGCCGACTCTGTCAAATTGTTCTGTCCTGACAATATCACGCTACATCTATCTATTAATCACTGACTGATTCATATTTTTGTAGTTTGCTTTGTACGATTATTATGTCAATTTTAATTCAATTATTTTTATTAGTTTATTTTTATTAGGAGTTTAATAAAAATTATTAAATATTAAATAAGGAATGGGAAGAGGTTTTATCCTCCACCAATTTATTAATCACTGACTGATTGATATTTGTATAATTTGCTTGATACAATTTTAATGTCAATTTTAACTCAATTATTTTTATCAAGATTTTATTCATGATTTTACAATGTGGAATGGGAAGAGGTTTGATTCTGCATCAATGTATTAATCACAGATTAATTAATATTTGTATAATTTGCTTCATACAATTCTAATGTCAATTTTAACTCAATTATTTTTATCAGAATTTTGTTTAAGATTTTGTAGTGTGGAATGGGAAGAGGTTTTAGATATTAATTAATTGTTGGATTGTTTGCTTTGCCGAGGCAAATGACTGGTTTATTCGGTTACGTCGCAGATGCATCTGGACGATTCTTATGGGCTTATGATCGCCTCTAATGATGCTTACTGACCAGGCAGACGGCAATACGTAACACGATGCGGATGTACGTGACGCGATTTCCCATGATATAAAACGGTGAGCCGAGGCTTGATAATTGCGGGCGTAACGTATGCCGGTCACGGACAGGTGTTGTGCGCCGTGGAGTGCACTGGAATTGTGCTTATATCTTTCTGAGACAGTTAATCCTCCTATATTACATTAATACATTCAGTCTATCCGCTCCTCCATTGTTCATTTTAAATTACACATTCAGCTAAAAGTATACAGAATCTTCTAATAATTATTTATACTAATATTTGACAATCTTAATTATTATAATAGGATTATATTAAAATCTTTAGTACATAGCTTCATAATATGATTCCATAATTTGTATTAAGGATGTTCTGGAGGTATATAAAAACGTTTAGAAATTATTGAAACAAAACATTGTTAACAAAACATAGCTTTTACTATATTAAAGCAATTATCAAAGTTTGGGTTCGATTCACTTCATCGTTGAAAAATTATAGCAATTTGAAGTTTGCACATTTTAACACGTCTTCTTATGGCGAATTCATAAAATTCCACTTCAAATCCTATTTAAACCTTGAAAAAACGTTGCCAGAAACTTCAATTTTTTTCTATATATAGTAAACACTATGTAATTAATTAACACACAAAATTTATTAATGTTCACTGAACAGTTAAAAAAAAATATTATAAACTACTACAAACTGTCATCGGAACATAATTTTATACAAATTTCAGATGTTTATTAGTAATTATAAATATTGCTTCCTGAAGTATTTTTGTTTTATGTAAATATTTATTTTTTACTTTTTATTATGTAATTGTCTATATTGCACGTCACCAATTTATTTTCTTCAAGTTGAAATCAGAGGGTACAGTCATTCACAAAAGTCACTTAGAATCTTTTTTAATATTAAGGAAACTTGATTAAAAAGCCAGTATGAGAAGCAATTCTCTAATTAGACAAAAGTTTTCGGAATTAATCTATATTTTTAATACAAAATATACATCATAAATAGCCTTGACGAATTTCGAATTTTATGTACTTTTGTCTCCATATATTATTGTACCTCCAGAACATCCTTAATTGACATATCTTCGTTTGGTCAAATTCTTGCCAATAGAACGACTGCCAAAAATTGCCGTCTATCGTAAGTATTCCATCCACTTTCGACTTTTTTACCAGGGAGAAAAGCGTCGCTATCGCGACGGGCATAAACTGTTATGAACGTGGGCGTCGGACTAAATATATCGATGTAAATATCCCAGCAGCAGACTAAGACTACTGCCCTGGCATAGGCGCGCGAAGGGGGTTGACCGCGAAGAAAAAATGCCCGATGTGCCGCGGCTCCCTTCTTTTCGCCGACTCGTAAAGAGTGTTAATTGCGACAAGAATTGACGGTCCCATTTGTTGGCACGGAGAACAGTCGCTCCCGGCGAAAGTCAGAATGCTCCTTCGTCGCGCATCCGATCTGACGCGACATTTTCCGCTCCCATCGATTTGTTCGCAAAATTGAAAATGCGATTCAATGAGCGCGGACGATATTGCGTTAGTGTATGTAACGCGACACTGGATTGAGTGTTTGTTTTGTTAGCTGTTTTTAAAATAAGTATTGACAACAGGTAGTACAATTTCAATTCATTTTGTAAAACTGTGCGAAAGCTTTGCCCGACGCATTTGCTATTAAATCGCGCGTACGTGCATCGCATTAGAAAAATTGAGGCAATAAAATTGCAGTAAAAAAATTATGTAAAAGTGGACTTGGCACATAGTACAATAAGAAATGTCTGAAAGTGAGGTATCGTCGAACTGAAAACGGTGGCTACCTGCGATTCCGATGTTGTGACATGCCTCGCGGCATTTTACGATCCGACGGATTACCGGCTGAAAGTTTTGACGAAAATCGGCCGTAAAGATCGCACAATACGTAGGAGATCGTCGCTGTATTTTTCGTCTTCCAGTCAAGAGTTCACTTCGTCCTGGAAAAACGTCGAGACGTGCCCGAACCGAAAAATTGCATACGCGACTATTTTTAGAAATGGAATTTCAGTTTTCAGATTGAAACGAACGTTTATCCGAGTAATTATTTATTTATATTTAGTGGAAACAAATTTTAAAACGATATGATTGAATCAATAATTGAATGATTAATATGAATAATAATTAATATGAAAATAATGAAATAATTGAATAATTAAAAAAATTAAAGGAAGCTGATTTTGTATGCTTTCCTTTACCATGATACATGCCTATTACAAATGGTTCTGTAAAAGATGGATTATCTGTTATTTTTCCAAGAATAGGCCACAATTCACTTTTGGAACTTTTTGATAATGACAATCCATCGACATGAATTCGTAATCTTATTTCATTATTATTAAAACTTGTAGTAACACTTCTCAACTGGTCTATCAAAGCTTTTTTTTAAACCGTAGTGAACATAACAACCTGATCCATGTATTTCGATTTTAATTTTCTTTGGCGTTTTCAAAAATTGTCTAGAATCATTCGGTAGTTCAGGATGTCCACATTTTTTTAAACCCTGTCATAATTCTGTCAAAGCTGTTTGTATAATATTAATAATTAAATTATATAATATAATTGAATAATTAGAAAAATTCAAGGAAGCTGATTTTGTATCCAAATTTCGCGAAGTTAATTGAGAACTGGACGAGTCTTTTTGGTCGAGCGAACGGAACGGTTCTAGAGAAGTTCCTCGCGGCGATAAATTCCCGTGCGCGCCATCGCTTTGCGTTAAAGAGTCACAGAGAAACGATTAACGAGCAGCGGTAATAATTAGAAAAACGTACGTAACGAGCGGAGCGGAGGATCGGCGGAGGGCTGCGGGCATGTCCGACGGAAGGCGGCGGCAGGGAAGAGGAGGGAGCTCCGTCACGCGATGAATTTCTCGTGTGGCCGATTCTCCCCGGGTTGGACTTGGAACAAGTTCATCGACACGGTCCCGCGACACGGCCGCTCAAAAATAGCCGATGTATAAATTATGCGTTCCCGGGGAAATGAGAACAATGTTACGGCCGGGCCGTAGTTAATGCAAATTGTGGCCCGGGGTAGAATTAGATTCTACTTCGGGACGCTTAAATAGTTCGCGAGAGCACCCGACCGGGGATTATCATTATTCATCGCGGCGCGTCTTTGAATTGCAGAAAATGATTATGCGCGAACATTCTCCCGGGCCGCCGTCTCCTCCCCCCTCTTTCCCCGGCCTTCTTTCCTCTTATTTTTCTTCCCTCCGTCCCGAATCCGTGTCTCGATCGCGACTTACTCCGTTCACGAGTTCAAACGGACGTTTCAGGAATAGGAAATTCGATTTCCTTTGAATAATCCGTTCGCAACTCTCGTAACAAGCTTTCTGTACCATCAATTATTTACCGTCGATGTTCCATAACATCGTACGGGCCCGCGACTATCCCACCGCGACTACTAAGTCTCGCCACACGTATTCCTCGTTTTTTTTCATAAAAATTCAGTATCTGCAATCGTTAAGTCGTTAAATGCGCCGGTATACAATGTCGCGTAGGATACATCAATACGGCAATCAATCACGAGTCGGCGATCGATCCGAGAGAGCCTGGCCGAGGCCCCGCAGGAAAGGGGGGTCCGAGAACGGGGCGAAGAAAGAGAGTAAAAAGATCGCCGGGCCGAAACAAAAATCCGTCCCGCGGTGAATTCAAGTTTCTCGCGATGTCGACGATAAAGACGACGCGTCGCGGCGCGACGCGAGGCGCGCGGTGTACGTATAGCCGGGGGCAAGAAACCGGCCATTCTTGGTGGAAAAAGGCCCCGGGCAGCCCGCTGCCAGATGACGAAATTCCATAGCACGTGCGGTTAAAACGAAGTCACAAAACAAACCCAGAAGTCGTCTGGAGGCGGCCAGACCCCGACGTTTATCGGGCCGCTACTCGACGACGGAAGGACGTCCGTGTTTCGAGTAAATATTTGAAGATCTCCAGTCGTAACGCCGGAGATCCTCTCCTCATAAAAACCGCGGGATCGACGTGTGCGTTCCCCGGGCCTCCTACGAAATCCCGCGACGCATCTGCGCCTCCGCCGCCGCCCCCCCTTCGTTCCTCTCCCGAATCCGCGATCCCTTTCCACCTCGCGATTATACACGGTGAACCACGCCAACCTGACCATTTTTTTTAAACGGGACGTATTTCTGGATTATACAGTCATTTGGACCAGAAGGAATTTCGTACGTCACAAAATAATAATACAATTTTATTGTTTCTTATTCGTACGATTGAATTACGCTCAGTACATTTTTTACCGAGTGAATTAACCCCTTGTGTATTATTTGACGTCTGAGACACGTCATTCACTTTTGTTCGTTATAAGCATAATATTTAATTTAATTTTTAATTTAATTTCTTTATTAAACGGACATGAGTCCATTATGACACTAGTATAACAACAACAACAACAACAACAAATTTTTAGAAGAACTAACAATAAAATATATATAGGCCCGAAAAACAGGAAAATGAGGAGACATACAAAATTAACATAAATAAAATCAATTGAATTCAACTATCACAGACACTCCGGGGACAACAAAAAGAAACATTAATATTATGAAATAAACAGAAATATTAGGAAAGAGACTACGTTGTTTTGCAATTCTAATTACTTGAAGACATCTTAATACTACATATGTCACCAATATTTTAGAAATAAATAAATTCTTACGTAAAATGTACTGCTTTTACATACAACTCCAAGCAAACAAAAATTATATCCGTTCCACATGCAAATATTTTCTCAAATAAATCCGTACCCAAAGGGTTAATACTTGCTGAAGTAGTATAATAACTATAGTTGTGGATGGAATTAATTTGATCTTGGAGGTGGACGGATCCGAAGCTGGACACAATTGGCGACCTCCAACGAACACGGGGGACTATTGTTGATGCCGGATAATCGAGCCCGCTGGCTTTTTTAACCGGGCCGACTAATGGAAACGAGTTGTAAAACACTTTGTCCGTACGCTACGGATCGGTTTGTATGTAATCGAACGGACGAAGAAACGTAGGGACGACCGATGCCCGTTTTATTCCTGCTTCGGTCTATTCTCGGAGGAAATGAAGCTTCCTCCGATGGAGTTTTGTTTAAGCCCGCGTATATATACTCCAAGTAGCGATAATACGGATTTCAGAAGTCGCCTATGAAGTGGCTACGGTTATTCACGGATTGCGTTTGTTTTCACTCGGCTGTATATCCACGCGATGGCGAATCCGTTCCCGACATTGTACACGATCCCCGTAATAAAGACGCTTGCGGAATTTTATACACCAGAATCCAGCAATTTGGCAGACGATGGAATTTGCAGTCTTGTCATTTATTAATTCGTGCCGATATTTAGAGGAAATTTAAATTTATTAAATTATATGCGTGATATTTTGTCCCATGCTCTTTCTTCATCTCATCTTGTGCAATTTGCAGAGAAAATTAGAATTAGAATTGAAATTAGAATATAAAATAGACGTTTACGCTATTCAATTTTACGTGTTTACTTAGAACTTGAAGAGTTAACAAGAAATTCATTTTGATGTAAAGTTTAAGGCACATTGCATGGTGCCCTGGTCCTTATTCTATTCAGGACAATCACAATTTGGAATAAAATTACTTAAACGTTGACTGTCACATTTTTCAGAATTCTGGTGATTATATTTTCTAATCATTTATCAATACATGTTTTATAACGTAAAATAGATTGTCTGTTCATTTAAGCTAACCTTGATTTTTATTTTCTTCCCTGAGGCTATCTGTTCATATTTATATTGATATACTATCACGAATTTCATTATGACTGCACAAATATGCCAAATAAACAAACTATAAGATAACTCGTAGTTGATAATTAATGTGTTAAAATCCATAACGTAGTAATTACGATTTTTACTTCATTTTGTAACATTTACTTTATTTTAAATATCGTCATAATCTTAATGAATACTTTTTCTACAGATGTCTAAAGAATCATGTTTTAAAACAAGTAAACATATCATTTATTTTCGATCATTCTGACGCACTCCTACCCTAATCCATCTACTAAAACTTTCGGAACAACCCAATATCATTCCACATCAACAACTTTGACAGAAATCTGTTCAGTTCCCATTTGATTTACTATTACACGGGTTTCGATCATTTTTCACCTGTTGCAAAACTAAAATCCAATCCTCTTTGTTTGACGGGAAGGGTTAGACGATATTAGAGAAGTACGTATCTCGCGGCTCGATTCTAAGTTATGACCGGTGCGGAAAATGAGGTCCCGATCCCGGGGGAAACCGCGAGCGTTTGGGTAACGTATCGCCGACTTCCCGGAATCTCGCGTGGCATTATGTTATATGGGTATAAATAACCGAACAGGAGCAATAATACGTAATAATATATCAGTCGGGATTTTAGTGGTGCAGCTAGCTCGCTCGGCCCAGCGGTCGTAATTCATCGCGCAACCCGGGCTCACCCTGTCTCTCTGTTTCAGACACACGTGCATCTCTACACGTAGAAACGCACACGCGAATCCTATACATTCCTACGCTCTCGTGCACAAGCGTAATCGTTATCGAAAATGAATGAATAAGAAACGAGAGGTNGCGCAACCCGGGCTCACCCTGTCTCTCTGTTTCAGACACACGTGCATCTCTATACGTAGAAACGCACACGCGAATCCTATACATTCCTACGCTTTCCTGCACAAGCGCAATCGTTATTGAAAATGAATGAATAAGAAACGAGAGGAATATGTTTTAAGTTTAACCATAAAATTTCGCATAAGACCGAGCCTGATCGACGCGGGGCGGAACTTGCGCAATTTCCAACACAACGGCGTTACAAAACGTCGCAGACAAAAACAGGATAATTTCGTTGCAACCCTCGGCTTAGCGCGCGTCGCAAGAAGTTGCGAAGAAGAGTCGTAGTCGAGCGATCCGAGAAACAACCCCTTTGGAACGGGGGACGCGCGGGGTGCGGGGTCTCCCGGGCCGGGCTCGGTTACGCGAGAGGGTTGGGCCGGCTGAGATTTCATCATAATAATTTTCCAGCCCATTAAGTCATAGGGGTGGGCTGAACGCGAGTGATCCGCCTTTGCGTAAGATGCTTAACAAAATTTTCCCGATGGGGACCGCCGCCGCGGCACGCCGTACCCTCCCCTGAATTTTCACGACGAAGGATGAAATCGAACGACGGCGAACTTTGTGAATAAATAAGGATCACCCTGTTTTTACATTTACAGAATCACTTCCTGAATTCGTACAGTTTTATCAGCCCTCCTTTCTGTCGCTAAATACAAAATGGAGAGAGGACCAGTTTGCATTTAAATTTAGTATTGAAAATAATTCGACGAGTACAGAATTTTATGAGGAAGCTCGAAGTTGTTTTCCCGTCGCAGGGTATACAATTTTCCCGGGGAATTTTCCTCGCCACGGATACACTCTCCAATATTTACCGAGCGTAAGCGTGCCGGGACTAGCGTTTCGAGCATTAATATTACATTATATCAATAAGGGGGTTTGAAAAATCAGGGGTCGCCGCGGCGAACGGATCGGCCGCCGTTTGAGGTCTCGCGTTACTCGGCAAACACTCCGCGCCACCGACCCTCACGAAAACCTTTCAATCTTCCCCCCGTTACCCGCTTCGCTCGTGTTTTTCACCTTCGGGCGAAGGGATATTAGGCGGTCCGCGCTGCCAAACTAATATCGGCGTCGGCGTTGGGGACACGTCGCCTCTGTCATTCGAGACCTTAATTGTGTCCCTTTGCGATTTTCCATATCCATATACCTCTCGCAATATTAAAATAAATCCCAAAATATTATTTCTCAATATACAGTGACTCCCATTAATATCCGGACACATTTTGAAACGGTATAAGATTTTTAGTATTGGATTAAAGAACTTTATCTTCTGTGGAATTTTAGAGAGCTTAATTTATTATAGAATGTCTAACGAAAAATTAAAAAAACTTGGTATTCATTGAAATTGCGAGGAAAATAGTAGAGGACACGGTTTTTAACTTTTTTATTAGGATCTGTAATAAAAATTGCAAGTGTGTCGTTTGCAGGTCTAATTGTAAGTAAGTTATATGCATGTACAAAGTTTCATAAAAATCGTTCAATATTGCTATGCGCTATAAGCGATTAGAAATTTAAAAAATCGCAATTCTCCACGACTTTCAATCTACGACTGAGATAAATTGACGAATTTTTACATGTTTCAATATGTCTAACTCTTACGGTTTCATGGATTTTTATAAAACTTTACACATTCATATAAAACATTTAGATCATACAAACGGGATGTTTGAAATTTTTGCTAGAGCCTCCAATAAGAAAGTTAAACATCATGATCTTTTCTTTTTTCTTCGAGATTTCGGCGAATAGTAATTTATTTTAACTGTTTGTTACACATTACATAGTAAACTAAGTCTTTTAAACGCCCACAAAAAATTAAGTTAGTCGGCTCCATTTTAAAGAACTTATACCGTTTCGAAGTGCGTCCGAATATTAATGGGAGTCAGTGTAATTAAACTATTTATTTAAATCGAAGAGAAATGAAATCGAATAATTCTTTTATGCATTAGAAATCGTAATTAGTAAATAGAATTGCGCAAGAAGGGACGTGGAGACGTTGAGTGAAATTGGTCAATGAGTTATTATTATTAAACTATTGATTTAAATCGAAGAGAAATGAAATCGAATAATTCTTGTATGTATTAGAAATCGTAATTAGTAAATAGAATTGCGCAAGAAGGGACGTGGAGACGTTGAGTGAAACTGGTCAATGAGTTATTATTATTAACCCTTTGGGTACGGATTTATTTGAGAAAATATTTGCATGTGGAACGAAAATAATTTTTGGTTGCTTGGAGTTGTATGTAAAAGCAGTACATTTTAGATAAGAATTTATTTATTTCTAAAATATTGGTGACATATGTAGTATTAAGATGTCTTCAAGTAATTAGAATTGCAAAACAAAAATAAATTAATATGCTTATAACAAACACAAGTGAATGACGCGTCTCAGACGTCAAATGTACCCAAGGGGTTAAACTATTGATTTAAATAGAAGAGAAATGAAATCGAATAATTCTTGTATATATTAGAAATCGTAATTAGTAAATAGAATTGCGTAAGAAGGGACGTGGAGACGTTGAGTGAAACTGGTCAATGAGTTATTATTTTTAAACTATTGATTTAAATCGAAGAGAAATGAAATCGAATAATTCTTGTATGCATTAGAAATCGTAATTACTAAATAGAATTGCGTAAGAAGGGACGTGGAGGCGTTGAGTGAAACTGGTCAATGAGTTTCCGGTGTTTGAATCAACGCGATGGAACCACCCCTGGCGGGGTATTGGGGATATCATTGAGAGCGAGCGGAGGAGACAGTGGAACTGTCTTGGCGTCGGTATCTATTTATAAAAGTGCATTTCGTACACGGGTGCACGACGGCGTACAATAGTGACGCGTTCGATGCGACGCGACGTGGGGCGAGCGCGCCGATAAATCAGAGCGGCGCGCGGCGTGGCGCGCGTAGATCACGAACAGCCGCGTTCTTTTATTTTCATTTCGCGTGTTGAAAACGAAAATAGCGCGAGATACGAGAGGCACCGTTTCCCTCCGAAATTCTTGCGCCCCGGACACCCTTCGGCCGTTCACAACCAGCCAAGTTGTCGCTCGAAACGGCGTCCTGACCGATTTATTCAAACAATGCGCCTCTTTCCAACAGTATCGTGGCCCACTGAGAACAGTCGCTGTAAATTATCGTATAATACGTTTCAAAAAGAAGCTGGAAGAAAGGAACGATTGAATAGTAACAACCGAGTCGATTTTTGTTTTTTAAATTTACTATTTTTAAGCAGCGACGATCTGTGCACTTTTAATTGCAAGGATGAATCACAAAGTCATTCTCTTCCGCGTGTTTTAGAGCTTGTAACCTTCTATTCCCTAATAAATCATTTAGGAAAACTTGTATATCTCAGAAAACGTACGTGCTGAGACGTTAAATGAAACTCAGGGACATGTTGTCACCTGTTGATCTTTGTTTACCGATTTACCTTCGGCCTGGCATTGACGTGGAAATTGTTTTGTGACAAAAGAATTGCGAGGCAAGGAAATTTTCTATATGGGTAGAAAATTGGCGATGAGTAATACATTTGCGAAGTAAAGTCATAGTCTACCGAATTCCACTGTGTACGTATGTCTATATACTTTTAATTTAAATCATCCATTATTGGCGAAGAAATAATAATTTCGATTCTTCTTTGATAATTCTTTTTGTTTTTTTTTTTTATTTTTAATCGAAGCAAAATTTCAGATTTTCTACTTTCTTAAGAAATTAACACAAGTTTAGTATAATTAATATTCCCAGGGGAGCTCGGAATTAATAATTATCTCGTTAATCCCACGAAGCAGTTGTGAAAAGCTGGATTCCGCAGTCCATCAAGTTTTTCACTTCATTCCTGTAAATAAAATAGGTATCGTCCTCGTTCCTTCCCGGTTCCCGTTTATTTTTTTTCGTAGCACCGCTCGTGCGTGCCTCCCTGCGTACGTGGGAGTTTCCCGTGGCGGTCGTACGCTTCCCATGGGGAATGAGTGAAGCATCGTAACGCGCTACTAGCACTCGGTCGTCCCATCGAAAGAATCCCGGATAGCGAACGCCGTTACAATCTTATAAGAGTAATAGGAAACTAGACTAACCGACGTTAGTATACGTGAGAATTTCTGCGAGGTTTTCAAATTCCAGAAACTAATTTTATCCTTAACTCCGTTTGTTCATAGAATGATTACTTTTACTTTAATATAATTTTATCTGTCACTGTAAACTTTTTTATTCTTGGTTTCTTCCAAGTTCCTCTGCTTTTTCTTTCTGAAACTTCCATCTCTTTAATTCTCTGTTCTTTTTCTTGGTTTTTCTTGCTTCAAATTTTCTTATTGGCTTCAAAATTTTACTGGATCCCAGCACCCGATGACCTCCGGCTGTGCCCGGCGTGCAACAATAAGCAAATTAAGCTTGTAGTCACCGTCCTCGTTAACCTCGTTACGGTAACACGATTCCCGGCGACCCACCCACGAAACTCTTCCATACAAGGTCAGTTTCGTCCATCCTCAGCTATGATAAATCGATTTCTCCCCCGCCCACGGCGGAGGCAAAAAGCCGGGGGAGCTAAGGGATAAAAATACGTAACAGGGGAATAATAGTAATGAAGGCTGAGATACGAAGAGTATAAAAATGACAGAGATAAGAAATTGGGATGATAAACTCTAACGCGTATAAATGTAGAAAATATCCAGGATTAGAAAAATGTCACGCGACAAAAATGAAGTACAGACGGGTCCAAAAAAATGTATCCACTGTTTAAAAGTCCATAACTTGCAAACTAATTGACGGAGTTGTCTCATTTTTGGTGGTGTAGTAGTTTCTAGTTCCGGCAATCGCCATACAAGCGTTGTATTGCGTTGTTTTGTTTTGTCAGATGACAGGCGCTAGATAGTTCGTGTTTTATTGTTAGTTGTACCTTGTTACTCGAGTAAACATGGCTGTCATAAGGCTTACATTTGATGAAAGGAAGTCAGTTTTGAAGTGGTATTTTAAGTACGAAAACATTAATGAGGTTCAATGGCGAAATGAGTATCAAACAGGAGCCACCGACACGTTTAACGATTTGTTGCATTTGAGACAAATTTGAAGCCGAAGGCTGTGTTAAAGATGTAGACAAACGACGATCTGGACGACCTGTTAATAATGACCATTTCGAACATACCTACAGTGATATCTTTAAGAAGGTTCTACCGGTAATAGTTTCAAAATTAGGAAAAATCTAAAATTAAGCGTATGAGTAAATTTTGGTTAAATAATGACTCTGTTAAATTTTGGTGAACTTTCATGGGATGAGAGGAAAGTTTTGAAGATTTCAATTTAAATTGTTTTTCGCAAATATCTAAGTTCCTATTGGTCGGACGATATATGTGCATCGGATCGAAATCATAGATTGATAAATTCTCTACAACACTCATTCTTGGTATTTTTTTCTTGTGGGCAACGGTTTTCAAAATAACACGCGGTAAAAACTTGAAGTTTTTGGAAGAATGATGTACGCGGCTTGGTTCAAAAACTTAAAATTTTGTCGCGTGTTATTTTGAAAACCGTTACTCGCAGGAAAAAAATACCAAGAATTGTTGACATTGTGACATGATACAGATTGTTGTAGAGAATTTATCAATTTATAATTTCGATCCCATATTTGCGAAAAACAATTAAAATTGAAATCTTCAGAACTTTCCTCTCATCCCATGAAAGTTCATAAAAATTATAGTTTGCAAGTTATGGACTTTTAAACAGTGGATACATTTTTTTGGACCGTTCTGTATAATTCGTGAGAAAAATGAATAGGAGAAACCGGGAAGCGTAAGAGGGCAGAAGATTCGCAGGAGGAAGACTCGGAGGACAGGAACCTCGCCGGGGACAGATGCTGCTCGCGTGCATGCCGATGAAAACACGCGAGCGTGACGGTGGCGCACGCGTGCTGCCGCCGGGGCCTCGGAAGAAGAGCGAGCGAGCGAGCTTTTTGTTGGACGCGGCAATTAGCCACGGCTCGTCGTGCTTTGGCTTTAGTTGCGACTGTCGCGTCGCCGTGATCGACGCCACTCCTCCACCTCCTCTTCGCACTCGTCCTCCTCCTCCGCCACCTACGTACTATACCGTGCACACTCTCGCTGCGCTCCCCGTTCCCCTGATGTTCCCGAAAAACGACCGAAACCACGGTTTAGAGGTCGAGCCGCGCGCCCGGAATCGCCAATGACAATTAACCACTTAAAGGAGACGTCAAGTTCGATACAGAATTTTACCGTTTCATTGGAGAGGAGAACGAGTTAAGAGGAGGAAATCGAATTTTGACGCAAGTTCCTCTTTTTCATTACGAAGTTAGATCCGCGTAGTGGAATTAGTCGAAAACTTCCCGGCGAACTGAAGAATCGATATCTCCCTTTACGTTTTCATCAGAACGACGCGAACTACTTAATAAACGACGAAATTTCATAACGACGAGCGGGGACGTTCACTTTTAATTAAACCGCGAGCGATTTATCCGTCGCCGTAATTCCCGATTGAAAATCAGCGTCGAAATTTAGGCGATTCGGGGGGTGACGGCGGCCGGGCTCGTTCCGGCGCTATCTTTGGTGACAGCCAGGAATCGGATTTGCACGCGCTTGAACGCGACACCTGCGTGCACGCGCGCGTACGTACGTACGTACCGAGTAGGGCACTTACGTGGCTCGCGTGCGTGCGTGCGTGCGTGCGTGCTTTTGCCGGAAATGCGCGCCGCTCGTATAGCGTACGCACTCGCGGTACTTACACGCGCGTGTGCGAGCCGCAACAATTCCGCGGCCGGCCCGGCATGTCGACAGCGATTTTCACTGTCACTTTCGAAAATTTGCTGCCGCACGCTCTTTTTTCCACGGCCGCGTGTTCATTCCAGATAGCGGCCGCTGTCACGCGAACAGATAAGAGGACTTACGGGGATTGGGACCGCGGATTCCATTTGCTTTTATGCCGTAAGAATCTCGACAGAAGTCGAAGAAGTAATTATGGTTTTGAACCTATTTATCCTACGAAATAATATGGAGGTCGAAATCATATCTTGAGCATAGGAATATAACAGTAAATTTTTAACTCTAATTTGAATCTATATCTAGGCCTTATGTCCGCTTATAAAGGATATAGATCTAAAATAGAGTTTATCAAATATAATTTAGTCCCTCGAGTTCTAGTTCAAGAGTTTAGAAAAAGATCCTGTAGGTTCATATTTATGAAACCTAACATTTTTCCTCAAAAGTCCATTAGATGGCAACACTTGAGGATATATGGACTGAGAGGACCCCATAGTACCTACGTTTTTTTGACTCATATTCTAGATCACGAATCTCTTTTACGTTCATCCAATTTATGGCAAAATTATTATTATTTTTCTTTAACAATTTTTGTAAATAAATAACACAAACTTTCGCTTTGTTGCTGTATACAAAAAATTCTATTATATAAATTAGATTGTTTTAAAGCCTTTTTTAAAATTTATAATAGGAAGTATAAGAATAAAGAGAATAATTAATTTCAGATGCATATCAGATTCAAATGCGCAGTTTGTAAAATAATTTTATATAACACAGTAAATATTTCAGAGGATCCTAAAAAAATCCTATAAACCCTTAAATAGGCCTTTAGATTCCTATTTCTTGCTTGAACAAATAAATTATAACTACTTTCAGTGCACGAACTGAAAGTTCTTAAGGCCTAAAATATAATTTGAGATTTTTGTGGGGACTTACAGGTTCTGATTAGAATTATGTCAAATATCAAGATCTGAGATAACTCTACTAGTTCTACTTTTTAGATCTAATACACCTAAACTAGAGTATATTTAGGTTCAGAAGATTCAAATTATAGTTAAATTTTCGACTCGGGAAGTCACAGAACTTATCGATTATTATTATCATTATTATTAATTATATTGCGTATGGAATTACTGTGTGAATGAATTACGATCGGAATTTCATTACTTAACGAATTACAAAATCCGTTCCCTAGAAGATCTGTTGAATAAAATCGCCGAATTAGTGAAAGGAAGATTGTGAGGCTTAACAGTAAGAAATTGATTATTCATTTATTTAAATGCGATTACTATATGCATTAATCAATCGGCTTTCGATTACATTTTTGAAATGATTAAAATCAGTTCTGCGGCTACATGGAAACCTCGTTACGCAACGCGCGATACGATACTAGGTGGGTATTACATTTCTATCGATCCCGTAGTCTAGCGCAAGGAGAAGAAAATGAAATTTCATGCACGTCGGCTGCTCCGAAAGATCCGCGGGTTGCGCAAAAGCAACGCGGCGTAATCTCGCGTCGATCGGTGCGCGGCCGGTCAATTATAGATTATGGGAGGCGATCGATTGCCGGAGACATGTAAATCACGGGGCGAGCGAACGTGCGAGAGAGAGAGAGATCGGCCGGCGACTCAATTAAACGAGATGACGCGCGAGGTAAATAATCGCGAAGATTATAAATTGAAAAGAAAGGGAACGGCGGCGTGGCTGAGGAACGAGCGTAACCAACGCGGACACGGGATCCGATCGGCGATTTTTCTCATTAACCGATGGAAACCGCGATCCGAGTCCGCGGCGACGTGAAATAGTGCGTTCCGTACCTCGGATACGTTTTCGCTCTCGTCCAGGTAATGACACACGACGGAACGGGGAGCCGTTCGCTGACTGACTTTCCTGTTAAACGATCGCTGCCGATCCTTGCATCAGATTGGACGCTTTATGGTGTCTCGAATCAGATTCGCCCCGATTGCTCAAGCTCGTAAGCGTCGCGACGATCGGGGTTACTATTGAGATTATGCCCCGACCTTGGCGCGGCTTTTGAAAAAAACTGTTCCCGGCTAACGGTAATGAGACCAGGATGTAAACGAGATAAATATCTTAGAGCTGCGGCGACGTCATAAAATACGTGAAGACGTTCAGCAATATGCCAGGAGGATATTGATATTACTAGGACAATTATTGAAAAGAAAATATAAGGAATGTGTTTCAGTCTGGAAATGGAATATGATTATGTGAACGTAGACTTGTTACATAAATCTTGTGCATTGATTGAAAAATAAAATTATACAGAAGCCAGTTTTGTTAAGTTATGTAGAAGTTAAGTTTAGATAAATATCTCAGAGCTGTGGAGACATCATAAAATGAGTAGAAACGTTCAGAAATATGGCAGGAGGATATTTAAATTACTAGTATAATTCTTGAGAAGAAAATATAAGGAATGTATTTCAATCTGGAAATGGAATATGATTATGTGAACGTAGACTTGTAACATAAATCTTGTGCATTACTTGAAAAACGAAATTATATAGAAGCCAATTTTGTTAAGTTGAAGTTAAGTCTAGATAAATATCTCAGAGCTGTGGAGATATCATAAAATGAGTAAAAACGTTCAGAAATATGGCAGGAAGATATTGAAATTACTAGAACAGTTATTAAAAAAGAAAATATACGAAATGTATTTCAATCTGGAAATGGAATTATGTGATCATAGACTTGTAACATAAATCTTGAGCATTAATTGAAAAACAAAATGATATAGAAAGCCAGTTTTGTTGAGTTATATAAAAGTTTCTAGTAACACTCTATTTTCGTTAACTATCATGACGCACAATCTCAGTATGCCCGCTTAATACATTGTACGACACATGTATAATAATTTTATTCTCGGCAGTATGCATGCAATCTGAAAACGATCAACATTGTTTAACGTTGTAGTACCTATGTATATGCATATTCATGTCTGTCGAGCAAGAGGTATGAACACATTTATCCCTTTCACGTGCCAAATCATAACTCGCAGCCAATTTCTTTTTTTAAATACAAGTCAACGTACATCTTATATAGAAGTATATTTTTTAATAATCTAATAATAAAATCGAACATCTTTCTCATTTGTTCTCAATCTTTCTCATAACAAAATTAAAATCCTTCTTTGAGAATCTCTCGTCACAATGAAAAATTACATTTTTTTAGAGTACTTACAACGTAAGCTTAAGGACAACGATTGGCCAGATTAAAGTCCCTTTCTATATAAATCTACAAGTAGCCTGGGGCCATATTTTCTCTAGACATGTCTACAATAACATGTGCCAGCACAATGGCAATCAAACCTTTCGTATCCGCGAGGCACGTACGTATATCTGTCGTTCATAAATAAACATCTCCACCCTCGAACCGCGCTTACGTCCTCCTGCGGATCCGGCGACGAAAAGGAATATATAAAGACAAAGCCAGGACCGCCGCCGCCCCACCCGGAATCATCCCGAGACCTAAATCACCGTTTCCAACCCCGTGCGTGCGTTGTCCCTTTCATTCAACCCCCTCGTCTCCTCCTCCTCCGTGGCACACGGAACCGTCACGAAGTTCCTCCTTAGAGGGAGGACCATGCGACAGGGCCAAGAGAGAAAATTCGATACCCCCGCGGTATGACAGGCAAAAACGTTCGGGTACACCGTGGATGACAATTTTAGCTTGGATCCAGTCGGGCAGGCCCCATTCAGCCGCTCTCCAAGGCTCATTGTCCTCGCCGTTGTTTGCCAAGGTAATCCTGTACGCGTACAGGAGGCACGAAGGGGCGCGAGAGAGAGAGAGAGAGAGAGAGAGGTAGCGCACGTCGTCCCCAAGAACCGAGGACAGGAGGACCAGGACAGGACAGAGGACCGGGGACACGACAAATTTTCCGGCACAGAAAATTCGAATGGGGAAAAAGCGATCGCGGCGTCGCCTGGTCCCGGGGGCCCCCGAGGGCCCGGCACGTATTACATTTTAAAATGACAAAAAGAGAGGAGGAGGCCCCCGGCTAATAATGGGGTGCCCTCGAACGTGAAACGCGGCCCAATATCGGTGCATCCTGGCGAAAACCGGTGTGTAAACACAGAGTTACCGCGACGTATCCTGTCAATCCGGACGTCGAATCCTGATCCCCCTTCTCCCCGCGACGCGCACCCCTCGTCCTCCGGCGCCGAGAGAGATCCAGGATCGGAACCGGCGTTATCTGATCGCGCCCCTCGCTCTCTCGGCTACCGGTCCACAAAGATTCCTTCGGTACTCTGGCTGGCTGCGCCGTTTAATTCGGCACTCGTTACTGAACCGACCATTCGATGCTTGTTACGTTCGGGATCTCTCTCGTTCGGCCTTGCGTCGCATATGAGTGGATTAAGAAGGAAGAGGAAGTGGGGGCGACGGTTATTGTTCTGTCCGTCTTATTCGAACCGGCTGATCCAATCGCTGCTGCTTTCGTTTCATCGAGCATTCGAGATATATCCTACATAGTCAGTGAAATACCAATTCTCTTATTGTAAATCCAGACTGCAATAATTTATGTTCATAAATGATGTAATAAATAAAATAGTAGATTATCGAGATGTCGTGTCTTGAATTTTAATGAGTTTTTCTATTCGCTTTTTCTAAACCGATATGAAATTGTTGAAGCAACCCGAGTCGAAAATTTAACTATAATTTGAATCTTCTAAACCTAAATGTACCCCAGTTTAGGTCTATTAGATCTAAAAAGTAGAACTAGTAAAGTTATTTCAGAAATTAATATTTGACATAACTCTAATCAGAACCTATAAGTTCCTAAAAAAATCTCAAATTATATTTTAGACCTTAAGAACCTTCAGTTCGTTCACGAAACTAGTTATAATTTAGATGTCCAAGCAAGAAATGGGAATCTAAAGGCCTATTTAAGGGTTTATAGGATTTTTTTAGGATCCTCTGAAATATTTACTGTGTTATATAAAATTATTTTACAAACTATGCGCATTTGAATCTGATATGCATCTAAAATGAATTATTCTGTTTATTCTTATACTTCCTATTATAAATTTTCCAAAAGGCTTTAAAACAATCTAATTTATACAATAGAATTTTTTTGTATACAGCAACAAAGCGAAAGCTTGTGTTATTTATTCACAAAAATTGTTAAAGAAAAATAATAATAATTCTGCCATAAATTGGGTGAACGTAGAAAAGATTCTTGATCCAGAATATGAGCCAAAAAAACGTAGGTATTATGGGGTCCTCTCAGTCCATATATCCTCAAGTGTTGCCATCTAATGGACTTTTGAGGAAAAATGTTAGGTTTCATAAATATGAACCTACAGGATCTTTTTCTAAACTCTTGAACTAGAACTCGAGGGACTAAATTATATTTGATAAACTCTATTTTAGATTTATATCCTTTATAAGCGAACACAACGACTAGATATACGTTCGAATTAGAATTAAATTTACTCCTATATTCCTCTGCTCAAGATATGATTTCGACCTCCATATCCTTCTGTAGGATAAATAGGTTTAAAACCATAATTATTTTTTGGTCTCAGGCAGACTGCAATAATTTATGTTCATAAATGATGTAATAAATAAAATAGTAGATTATCGAGACGTCGTGCCTTGAATTTTAATGAGCTTTTCCATTCGCTTGTTCTAAACCGATATGAAATTGTTGGCGCAAGTCTATTGGTCGGAGCTTTCATTCGATCGCGACGGGAACACAAAGATGCTGAGTTGCATTAAAAAGAGGAAAGGTGGAATCGGATGTCTCGGCCGGCTTTTAGATAAGAAATCGCCACCGACGCCCGTGGAAGCACACGCCCGTGCGCGGCTATCGGCGCGGCGCGATTGCGGGGCCGCGCGCGCGCGAGAGAGAGTCGGTCCCGGCGCGTCCGAGCGACCGTTGTAAAGTCACGGCATTAAACCTCGACGACGCCGTTCGCGGTCGCCAATCAAGATTTTACACCGCCGCCGGACAATTATGATATTTTACAGGTGATTTGGGGGGCATAAGCTTATCGTATATCGCGCTCCCAGCGCTGATAAGCGGGCAGAACGGCGACGCGTAGGCCTGCCTACTCCGCTCGGCGACGGCGGCGGCGGCGGCGGCCGGCCTGCGCTCGCCTGGAAATATCTGAATTCGTTTGACCTTGGATCCGAGCCAAATCGCGTTCGACGATCTCTTTCCCGACGACTGTTTCGAGAGCTGATTTTCAAGCCCCGTTCCGATCGCGATTTTCGTCACGTCGCGCTCGTTTCGCGCGAATACGTTATTAACACTTGGCCAGATCGCCAGCGAGCGCCGCGAGCCTCGATGATACCGAAACCAGAATGGTGAACGCAACATGCAACGTGTTCAGGAGTACACATGCAATACGTGACTAATGATTAGCCTGTACTTACATGAAACCGAACTCGCTCGATGATATCTCGCTTTCGGAGGTTTATTCAGTTTTATTTTTTTTATTTTAATACAGGTATGAGAATTTTAGTATGTTGATTCAGTGAGATAGAAATCATTTTTTAAAAGCCTGCGGTGCACGCACGTGCATTCGAACAGATTGGCGAGGTAAGGTGAAACGGAAGCGACGAACCGAATAGTATACGAGTGCGTAGACGTGGACTTGCTAACTGGAATCGATCAGAATCGCGGCGGGATGGAGTTGGAATCGAATCGGTCGCTCAACCGGGATACGCGCGGCTTCCTGGGCGCCGTCGAATGCACAGGAAGGGATTGGATTTTCGGCCACTCTTCCAACCACCCCGGTTCGCGCAAAAGGGTTTCATCCCCCCCGGAAAGTTCACGCGCTCGTTAGCATATCATACGAGCGGAGGGGCCCGAGGGGTTGAATCCTCGGCCAATAACAATCCATTTCGGGCCGCCGGCTCTCCCGGTCTCCTCTCTCGTTCACTCGCCAGCCCTCTCTCCTCTCCTTTTAACCAGCATCCTGTATTACAATTCGCATTCGGGCTTCCTCCGCTCGCTTGGCCCGTTTATTTGTCCGTCCAATGGTCGGACAGCTCAAAGAGTTCCGCCGCTCCGCACGCCATTTTTTCTTCACGGGGCGCACGCCGCCGCGTCCGTGTTAACCCGTTACTTCTCGGATTACGGAAATTTCGTGTGATCCGTGGGACCGGCGCAACGGGCCGATGCACCAGCCCCCTCAAACGTGACGTTTAGCCTGCGGGACGGATTCGCGGTTGACAAGAACGTTTCGTTCAACCCTTAAGGGATTTTACCTGTGATTGCACTAGTCTAGTCAATTCTTTAGATATTCGTTAATATAGTCAATGAAAATTCATTTTCCTATAAGACTCTGTAAAATTCGTAAATTTTTAAAACGTTATATCTCGGTTATAAACGAATGAAGGGCA